>CAEGAE010043961.1:0-78543 GCA_903067095.1 Girardinus metallicus
CGTAGCTGGAGATAGGCACCAGCAACCCTCCCGACCCCATTAAGGGACAAGGGTGAACAGAAAATGGATGGATGGATATATATATAAATATATATTAGAAATGACCAAATCAAACCAAAATGTAAATTTTTTGTCTACAAAAATTGTAATGAGTGGAGAAAGACTCAACACCCTGAACACTGAAGGTCCGAAACAACCAGAGTACAGCAGAATGGCTTAGAGTATGTGTTAGAGTGGCCCAGTCAAAGTCCAGAGTTACTTTAAAAGGCCAATGAGCAAACATCTCAGTCTCCAAATATACATATCTTGCCCAAAAACCTCCCAGTTGGAAATAAAAAGTTAAATGTGTCTACAAAAACACACAAGGGCTGAATCAAGAATGTACACCACTCTCTTCTGACCTTTATATGTAAATAATTTGAAAAACTATACTTCATTTTCCACCAGTTCAAAATTGTGCACCACTTTGTTTTATTTCATCACATAAAATCCTGTGAAAATACATCATTCTGTCAGCAAAATTAGTATAATTTCAAGGCATCAATAATGCTGCAAGGTATTATTGATATAAATGCTGAAAACTAGCAGATGCACCAGTGTGATTTTTTTTTTTTTAAGAGAGCTGATGCTTGAGCTGTGAAAAAAGGTATCTATGATGCAATTCTTTAAAAGAGAGTGAAGAACTTTTCATGGTCAGGCTCTCTGCTTCCTCTGCAGATCTGTAGCTTTGACTGCCAGCGTTGTCTCAGTCTCTGATCTAATGTTGCTTTTGTGTTTCCTGATCAGTCACTGTGATATTCAACATAAGCCTAGACATGCAAGATTTTAATCTCAAAGCAACATTCTAATTAATACCTATGGGGGCTTTCACTTCATGCTTTGTCTCTCAGTATTCCTACTACGCATCAGTTACTGCATGTTAGATTTACTGACTGACTGTAAGGATGCATTCACACCAGCCCTGTTTAGTCCGCTTTAATCCGCCTACAAACCTGGATCTGGGTTCGGTTGAAGCAAACTCTGGTTTGGTTCAAATTAACATGTAGCTGTGTTTCCATTTCAAAATGCTCCCAAAACTTTAGCATTTTGCTAATGTTAAAAAACACAATATCACAAGTGGGGCTTATATTAAATAAAATAATGCAATAAAAATCACACGTGAATAAGTTTGTTCAAACAATAAGCCATTAAGTAATGTCACCCCCTCGACTACTTCGGTCATATTCTTCTTCATAGTTTGTATTTGTGGCAACACTTGTATGATAAACAAAAAGTGTTTTTTTGGGGGGGGTTTATTTTGCAGTTTTGCAAAATAAAACCCAAAAAACCCATCTCATCCTGGCGCCAAAACAATGCGACTTTATATAGAAAAATATGATGTTTCAAAATTGCTGTTTCCATTGGAAATGGAAATGCAGCTAGTGAATGCCAAGTGGACGGGAGGCTGCCCCACTTGGCACAAGGGCATTTTGGGTAAGTTCAACTTACCCAAAATGAGTAAGTTGTACACATTCTGGGTGTACAACTTACACACAACTTACTGCATTTGTGTTATAGCAGACACAAATGCAGACACACATGCATGTGTCTAGTTATAGCAGTAGAAATTCTTTGTGGTCTTTTACCATAGACAAAAGATGAATCCTACAACTGCTAATTTCTGAAGCGACTCCATTTTTGTTTACATTTTGTGAAGAAGGAAGTTGCGCTAAGTGTCTTCTGGAGAGATTTTTGTGTTGCTTCATTCAGTAGTTCCTGGTGCAGCGCCTCCACAGGCGTGGAAGGGAACAGGTTACTCAAAGGGCTTGGTTTGTTTGATTCAGTACAGTGAGAAAAAGAACCACATCCTCTGAAAATGGAACAAATCTTGTAATTTTGTTCCCCAACGGAACTGGACTAAAAGGTGTGAAAACCCCCCAAAAGATTACTAGCTTCCTTCAATTAGTCAGATTTTTAAATAGGAGTTTAATGTCTTCAAAAACTACTACTTCATCCATTTGAATCCCATGCATCAATCACAACGTGAGATGTGTGTGTGTTTCCCCACCCACAGTGTGTGCATGTTGTTGATTCATAGCAGCTCTTACCATTAAAGTGAGCTGAAGGGCGCCGCTAATGGAGCGTGGACAGCTGTAGCTGTATTTCTATCACCAACCTGTACTTTTCCTATTGTACATCCCGCCACCTACTGTAGGACCGCTGTTCGTCTCCGCGGTGACAGCGCCGCTCATATAAATTGTTTAAGGCTCAAGTGCTTAGACCTTTCCGTTGAAGGGCTCAGGCTTAAAATTTATGCTGCAGTAACTGACTCCAGAACGAGGGCTTGTTAAAACATACCAGAGTCTGTGTTCAAAATCCAAAGGAAAAGAAGTAACAAGCAGCCAGAGCAGGTGGAGAGCAAGAGGACTGCAGGGAAGTAATAACAAGAGCGGATCATGCTGTCATAAGCCGACTGTCAAATCATTCTTTGCGAAGCCTGCGACTCTCGGCTTTCTTTGAATGTTTAAATGTTGAAATCGGAGTGACTGCTGAAAGGACTGGGACGAGGTCCATCTACCACAGATCCTCACAACAAGCCAGCGTTTTTAATCCGGCCTTTCAAAGGCACTAATCGTGCTTCTACAGATAATTACGAGAAAGCAGTCAGCAGTTTTGCAATTTTTTGCACCACCAATAGGAACGTCAGTAATTTTACACTATCATTATACTGAGCATCTGTTTACTCAAACGAACACATTTCCCCAGCATTCAATGGACTGCAGACATCACCAGCCGTGTTTCCATTAACCATAGAATTGCACTAATTGAAATTAGGAAAATAAATTTGCTTAATGTACGCATAGCAATTTTGAACAAAGTCAAGATTTTCAATGAAAAGTTTTTGTGATAGGATGAGGTGCTTTTCTTCCCCAACCATATTGAAATAGATGTATTTCTTTTTTAAAAGGTTTCATTGGCTTTATTTGAGAGTGAATTGACAGGAAATTGGAAGACATGCAGCAAAGGTTGCCAGGCCAGGAATCAAACCCGCGACGGCTGTGTCGAGGACTAAGGCCTCCTTATGTGGGTTGTGCTTAACCCTGCGCCATCATTGCACCCTAATAAAGATGTATTTCTGAAAACTGCAATGGAAACGCTTTTTCCGCATCACACATGTGATATGATCAACAGCCGGATGTTACTACTGGTAGGAACGACAAATAAGACAACAGGAAATGGTCGGAGGATGACAGTCCTCCATAGCTCTTCTGTAAAATGGCCGACTCCAATTTCCCCAAAGCGCCCCAAGTTATAGACAATAGACGATGAGCGCTAGAGCCATGGTTGAAATATGAATAAATCTCATGTAACTGTTTACATAGGTTGCTGCCATGATTTTTAATTACTTACTGGTGTTCCGTTATTACTTAGTTCTTATAAAAGTTACCTTCTGCAGCTTCTAATGAGAGGTGTGAAAAAAGAAAACATGCAGGCCTTAAAGACGTGTGACAAAGACTGAAACCTCTGGAGTAATGTCCTGTGGATGCTTGGCATACAGCAGATCATTCCAGGAGGAAAAACGAACGAACATACCAGCTGTGAAGCATGGAGTTGTAAGCATCGTGACTCGTGGACGCCTATCGTGTGCCCCATCAGAGTTCAGCTACAGACATGAGTGGAAGCCAACAGAAGGTCCTGGTGAAGATAGAAAGACGGAGTGTGTGTAACAAAAAAAAAAAGACAGTAAATGTGTCACTTCATGAGATTAGATTCCTCTTTTGAAAAGAAAAGCCTTTATTTGCCGTTCAATATTGTCGAGCAATAACAGTCGTGTTGAAAGGGAAAGAAAGGTCTGGCAGCCGGGAGGCAGATGGAGAGAGCAGAGACACGGAGGTGAAAGAGAGGCAGCAAAGTCAGACAAAAGAACAGAGGCAACGGGAAGATGGGGGTGGGGGGGGCGAGCCCTGGGGTATCCCTGCAGACAGAGATGGAAGGCTGCAGCTAAATAAAAACAGAGGAGAAACAAAGGGAAGTATTGTGAGCGATATGAAAGCACTCTTTCCAATCACACACCCCTCCACACACACACACTCAATATGTCACAATAACACTCGGATTTCTTTGGTGCGATTGAAGGCGCGATCTTTAATAAGAGCAGAGAGACGGTGTGCATTCAGAGAAGAGGCTCCTCTTTTCTAAATTCCTGTTATTGTTTTTCCAATCAGCTAGTAAAAGTTGAACACAACAGGATGCTGCTGAGGCCGTTCCCCAGGCAACCGCCGGAACGCCGGAGGAACTCCTTGTTCTGCTGTGTTTCGTTCCGTATGTAGTTTTAAAACAGCAGTACTACGTCTTATCTAATTGAGCCATTTTATAGCACAAACAAGTTACTATGTTCACTTCGGCTGTAACACTATGTGTATCAAATATGACTTAAATTACAACGTCAAATTTCTTTTAACGTCTTGAAATTTGGCTACCATCTCTTTAAAAGCTCCTGTTCTTTCTGAAACTACACCTTCAGAAAGTCATCACAGTATTTCTCTACTGTTTTAAGTCTTTAACAACATTTTATCAGCATTTCTCTGAGAAGCAGCTCCTATAATGAGCTCAGCTAATGTTCAGTTCTACCAGGTGTTTGCTAATTGCTGCTGGCTAGTCTGAAGGAGCTGAGTGGAAGGAGCCGTGGAGTAGCTTTATCCTCAAGGGAGAGACTACTATCCACCCAGGTGTTTTGCACATCTGAATGGTTGCCACGGGAGATTAAAGGATTTCTCAAACATGCTTGAAATAATCAAGGCAACGCTCCACGAGTGATTTTGATGAGGGAATAACATCAGATGATGTGAAGCTCAATACGGTGATTTTACATCATACTTCCCCTTTAAGGTTTTGCCACTCAAACTAATGACATTAAGCCACAATGGATTACTTTTAGAAATTTGCGCCATATGTACAGTCATCCCTCACTATCTCAATCACATTTACATCCAGGCTTTGACTAGGTCATGTCAAAAAACTTTTTCTTTTTTTTTTACTTTTATACACATTCACGGTTAGATTTGAAGCGACAAACAAGCCCACAACATAACAGAAGGCAACCAGTACAATATTTTCCCTAAAGTCAACATATTTTTGAAAAATGTGGAACAAACTCAGCTTTTATTCATCTTTATTGTTTTTCTCTTTTTTTTGGTTTTACTTCAAGAATGAGACGTTGAAGGGCTCATTCTTGAGCCCTTCAACGGCGGTAAAAAAATGGCGGTAGTCTGGCCATTTTTATAAAAGTTACATAAAACATACGCAGCTTTAAAGTGATATCTTGATTCCAGAGGTCAGGTTACTATTCATTTGTTAGTTTTGCTAACGAAAAAAATGTTAAAAATGTGGTTCATCAGTTAAATCACTCTAGGTTTAAATAACTTTTCTCGAAATATTCTGACCCATATTTTAATAATTTTAACATTTTTAACTTTTTCAGAACGATTGTACCAATATGTTCTGGATGACTGCAGGAGGTTTTGTTAACCTTTGGATTGCTGAATGAACAAAACAACAGAAAAGGAAAACTTCTCCCTTGGGGATTGCTGTGTTTTGGTGGTGACTGATCGTCTCTGGCAGTGCTGTGAGAGCCCGTTGATTTAATGCTTTCCATTTTACACAATCGAATCAAAACAACCCCATACTGTCTCACAAACATTATTGCCCCATACCCATCATCATCCGTTTCTCAGCAAACATTCTCTCTGTAATATTACATGACAGTCAGGAAGGAGATTGATAGCGGGCTCCTTTGCAGCATTAAGGCTGGATTATTAAGTTTTAATGTTTTTAGGTTTTCATTCTGTGGCTGTTTTATCATGTTTTGTTTGGTGCATACATTGTGCTTCAAATCAAGAGGTTTTTCTTTTGATGATTTTGTTGATGTAGTTTTAGCATGTGAGTGTAGGCACCAAATCCAGAGCACCCACGTGTGCCAGACAACCTAAACTAGTCATACATCGATATATATGTATGACTGAAAAGGACAGCACTTATTAGTCGCTATAGCTAGTGACGCACAAGGCAGGCGGAAACTTCCAAATGCCCAAATAATGGTTCATTTACATCATGTCCTGTTACTCCTTCATTAAAGCATGAGGGAGTGTTGCTTTGATTCTTTAATGCATGTTGGAGGAGTCCTATAACCGCCGTGGAAACCATTCAGCACAGATCCTGGGAGGATCTAGACGCATCCCCTCCTCAGAGATGCAGTTTCCAAGCTTCCGCTTCACAGAGCAGCTCTCCCCCACTCAGCTCCTTCAGACTAGCCAGCAGCGATTAGCAAACACCTGGTGGAACTGCACTTCTGCAGTAGCTTTTTATAGGAGCTACTTCTCAGTGCTACGCTTGTAAAAATGTTGTTAAAGGGTTAAGAGAGGAGTCAACAATATTTCTTTATATTTTCTTTCTTCTGCTTCTTCTAAAACCTCCATTTACCACTTGGTTTCCTTTTATACACCAGATTCTGTGGCGGTTATCTGCATTGTACCACTATTAGTTTTTACTAAAGAACTTTCTGAAGGAGTTCAGAAAGAAGGAGTTCCTTAAAGAGACAGAGGCCCAATTTCAAGGCGTTAAATTACAAAGTCAAATTTTCTTTAAGTCATATCTGATATATACTGAAACATTTATAACATCTGAAGGTACCTTTGTTACTTTATTGTGGTATAAACTGACACTATGTGCTGCCTCTTGATGAATTCCTGGTTTACTCATTTTCTATAATCGTCCTCATGGATCCTTTTAAAGTTTTTTATTTAACCATATAAAACTAGCAATATGTTTTGAAATTCCCCCTGTCAAATATCAGTGCGATGAGCTGAGATCATCTGGAGTTCAGAGACTCAATTTTCAGCCCTATTTTAGTTTTCTGTTTTCGCTCCTCTTCCATGTTTGCCAGGTCTCGCACGTCGCCTCGTTCTCCCCGTCACCGACTTCTCTGCACCAAATAAGACCGTAGACCATCGTATTAGTGGACCTCTGACCCCTTCTGTATTCTGTCTGAATCTCAAAAACTGACCACATGAAGCATAAACCACACACAGCTACACAAAGCAAGTGTCACGGTGGCAAGCAATCAAGCGAGATGTGTCCACGACGTTTTAATTTAATAATTGTTACAAAGTAACTCAGTTAGCGGTATCGCTACACAGCCATTAGAAAAAGAGAACAAAACATCTGTTCCACAACCGACGTCCACTGGCAACGGCGGAGTGATACTGACCCCCTCCGCAACCGCGTCAAACTGCAACAGAACTAGTAAATAACACACATAAAATAAAAACAAAGCAGTATTAATTTACATCAACCATTTCATCAAAATGGCCTGTGTGCCACACAGGCAAACAGCCTAACAATCTAGATTCTCCTGGCTGTTTGAAAAGAGGAGGTTGACTGATCCCCTATAGACTCTGGAATCATGAAAGAGAAGGCAAGACTCAGAAGGAAAGGATTAAAAGGTCAAATCTTAGATGAGAGACAGAGAGAGTCAGAAAAGCAAAAACAGCTAGCGCGACACCAGGAGATTCCTCCTGGGAGACGTGGAAATGAGATTCATTGAAGGGTAGGGGAGAAATTAAAGTTTCTTAAAGTAAATATTATTCAAGGGGGGGGCATTTTCATATGCATGCAGCATTTCTCACCACATGCACATTCCCCGACACACAAAGGTTCTCTCCTTGCTAATAAGATCCATAATACTCACCACAGAGACAGACAGGGACCATTCAGCCCGCACAATGCCTGGGTTATGAAGCCTCGAAACGGCAAAGATAGCTGCTTAATGAAAAATAATTATAATAAAACTAAGAGAGGGTGTTATATTTGGAAAGAGTATGTCATGTTTTTGTAAAATTCACCATAACGGAGAGAAGCTTGACTCAGCCTTAGTCAGACTAATGAGGAATCGCTTGTTTTCAAGGTAGGAGTTGTCTAAAGTCTTAAACAGTTTTGCCCTTGGAATGATGACTTAATTAAAGATAACTTGTGTACCTGTTGTTTTGAAATAGGAAAAGACTGTCCAACCCTAACCTTGACCACTGAAATCTAAGCAGCTCATCCTTAGACTTTATTTGAAAAGTGAATTCCTTCACGGTGTTTGGTATCCCAGATTCAATGATGAGTGTTTGTGCACCTCTTCACCTCTGACACTCCTGCCATCCTTCTTTGCTAATTTAAGATGGAGACACAGAGTGGGCAAAGTATTAGTTTTGGTTATTTCAACACTTAACCACCCGAGCAGAATGCATAGACTGGAGATAACAACAGCCTATTATTCTCCTATCCTTTTTAGTGTTCTTAACTTCTCTCTTTGGTACGTTAGCAAAATAAATTTGGAGAAGAAATATATTCTATAGAAACGTGTGTAAAAGCTGGTGGAAAGTGTTTTAACTTTTGGTACGATTACATAGTATGAGAATCTGAATACTCAGAATCTCCTGCAGTTTATTTCTTCCAAGTATTTCCTCTTGGCTTATTAGAAAACCACAAGGACAGTTACACAGTTTATAAAATGAACGCATTAGAAGTAAAGCCAGGAATACCACTAATAATCCTTTTCAACCCCTTTACCAATACCTTCCAATGTTATTATCAAGGATACTACAAGCAGCAACAAGGACTGTATTGACTTGTGTGAAAAGCAGTTAAAGGAATAAACACTGAAAGGTTTCTCCTGATGAGAAATATGATTTGCTGCTTGTTGAAAAAAATATTCTAGTCGGTTGCACGTTCCTTGATTTTTGACAAGTGCACAGTATCTAATGTTGTCATTCTGTCCTTACTGTCCAGGATATCATTCCTAATTAAGTTATTTATTTTTATACTTTTATCTTTGTGTAACTCTACATGGCTGGGCTTGTACTATATTCTATTGTCTTTATTTGCTTTAGATTCTACATAAACTGTGAGGAGGAAAACATGAGAACATACACATGGTGGGTAAAAACCAAAGAGAAATTTCCATAGACGTTTTTACACTATGTGCTAATAAATGTGTCATTTAATTTTTTTTTTACAGTGATAACATGAAAGAAAAAGCATTTATTGCTGAACAGTAAGAGAAAATCCCAAAGAATCGAACAAACTGACCTTGTGGTCAAGCAATCCTCTCTGCACATGTAGTTTGATACATTAGAGCTGGTTTGTGAAAGCTGATCAAATCATCAGAGGCTTTGCCCTGAATAATTCCCCAATAATGTCTTTATTAGACCATAAACCAACGTCTAAATTCACCCAAGGCTCTCTGACCTGTTTGACTGGAAGATGTTTCCGTGGTTCCATTGTTGTTTCATGGTCTATTAAAGGTTCCAGCAGGGGCTTGCAGGAAGTGAAAGGCTGTGTCCTTTGATCTCCCGCCGTAGTTGCGCTCACTTCCTGTCTACATGCTGGGCAAACTACTGTCTGCGACACTAACGACCTCTTCCAAATTACCCCTCAATGCAATATTGACTTTATGAACCTTCTCATTCAATAAGACTTGTTTTTTATGTTTTAATTTGTCATTTTGTCTTCTAACTCAGTAGGGGATATAATTTCACGAAAGACACATAAAAGAACTGGTACTGTTAAAAGGTGAACCAATGTCTGGACATAATTTTTCCCAAGCATCCAGTGACAGAGATATCGACATCTGTGAGATGAGATGTCAATATGACAGAGCAAACATTTAGTGAAAATAGCAGCTTTTGTTTAGTCCGCTTTAATCAAACTCCAGTTCGTTTGCATAGAAAGTCCGGTTCATTTGGGGACTTGTGAACGCTCAGTCGAACTCTGATGTGGATTAAAAAAGTGAATTCTGGTCCGCCTAAAAACCTCAGTCTCAGTTTGGTTGAAGTGAACTCTGGTGCAGTTTAAATGCATATTTGAACGCCAAGCAAACCGGAGACCGCTCCGAAAGCAGGAATTGGACTATAGTGGAAGGTTTTCTCAGTAAACACAAATTACTTGTTGTCTTTTCTCCTGCGGTTGTAGGACAAAAGAGAAATCGTATAACCACTAAAATGTCACTCCACTCCATTCTTGTTTACATTTTGGCTAGAAGGAAGTTGCCTTCAGTGTCTTCTTCTGACTTTTTGCATCAGCGCTCTTGGTGGCCTCCACAGGTGAGGAGGGGAAAAGGCTTTTCAGACGTTTTGGTTGATTTGACGCAGTGCACTGTGAAAGAGAACCGCACCAGCTGAAAATGTGAAAATCTTGCAACTGAACAGAGTCAACAAACTATTAGGTGTGAAAACACTGTAAGTTGTTTAAATCAGCTCTGTTGGGCCAAGGACCTTTTCTTAAAACAAGATGGAAACTGATTTCCAAAGACTGGAATTTAACCTGCTATAGATTATGAATAAGACTAATTAGTTTTTTTTTTTTAACTTTGTCTTCCTGGACTCTGACAAGTGTTCTCACTATCTGTGTTATCACTGACCATATAATTGCGCGATTTGACATTTGGAGATGCCAATTTACAAAAAGAATCAGTAAAAAGGATGAGGTGGAATTATTTTTTCTTTTGATTTATTTCACCAAAGTGCAATGGGAACACTTTTTTCACGTCACACGAGTCACATAATCAACAACTATATGTTGCCACTGGCAGAAACCACAAAGCAGAAGACGACAGGAAGTAGTTTGAGGATGGTGGCACTGCGTGTTTTTAATGACTTATCACATGAACAAACTTATTCACAAGTGATTTTAATTTCTTTTCCTATTTAATGGGAACACCGTAAATGCAAAATTGTCAATATCCTGCTAATGTCAAAAATATACAAAGTTCTGCACACATTTGTAATGGAAACGGAGATGGAGATAAACTGAACTCCTGTTTGATGATTCAGTTGAATTCTACTGCTGATACAATTAGTTTACCAGGCTTAGCCAGCTTCTTCATTGTCCAGAGCAAGTCTGAATTAGGATTATTGTGCCTTTTTGACACCTTTTCTTGTTCACTAACTTTTAAAATAAGGTGCTCTCTCAAAATTGAACTTTGTGAATGCATGACTTTCAAGCTAAATTTCACTTCCCACATTGAATTTGACACTCTGCACACGCCGCATATCAAGTTCATTATGGACCATATGTCGACAGCTGAGTCAGAACTGTGCAGTCGGACTTTGCAAAACGGCCAAAATTAACAAGGATGTGTTGAGCAGTTTCTCATATGCACTGTGACCGATGTATGAGAGTTCTTTGGGATGAGTGTAACATTTAAAAGACGTCAACCAGCTGTCAGGCTTAGCGAGTGAGGAAACACTGGGTTGAGTCTGACATTATGAATGGATGCTTTAACTAATCGCTCTGCTGGACAAAGCTTAATCCGGATATTTGGACGTCTCAGCAGTTGCTGGAAGAAGGGTGCCAAGAAAAGGGGAAAAAAAAAATCATTGCTTAATTTGGGGATGCTCAAAGCTCACCGAACCTGATCTTTTTTCAAATTTTTGAAACGTTTACACAGCTCTGTCAAATTGTGGTTTCCTTTACTCATTTGGAAGGTTTTTTTTTTTTGTCAAAGTGAATACAATTACTAAAAGTTTTAAAATTAAATTAATTTTGACTTAAAACTTTGACCAGGAAGTTGAAGCAGGAGGGACATGGTGTTGGTCAGGATTCAGTTTTACATCCACAGCAAGAAAACATCTTCATCTGAAGAAAATTTACGGTAAAGAAAACCCCAAAATATAAACTGAAAGAAATTCAGAAGGATCAGAAGTAGGCTTGTCACAATAACAAATGTTTCTGGATGATAAATTGTCCCAGAATTTATCGCGAAAAACAATAATATTGCTGTTTTGAGACCATTTTAATATAATGCAATGGTAATGAATAATGATAATGGAAGAACACATTCTCAAAGATCAATACATTTTAAATTCTAATGAACATCTTACACTGGAACTGGAAGATATTTCAAATATTGAAAATAAATAAAACAACAAATAAAATGTAATTATTTAGTCTCTTTGGTATCTTTGGTATCAACCAGCCTAAAAATGGCTGGTTGATACCAAAGCACCAGACAGAGACTTTATTGTCAAAGTTTTGATAGAGAGAAAACCGATAAATCATGGAAATAGAAATTACTGATTGATTTATTGTGTACTGCCACATTCCTAATGAGAAGAAGAGGTGTAACGTCATAATCTGATCAATTTGGAGAACTTTTACAGTTAAAGTCAAGATGAGTGAATGCTGAAAACGAATCAGATGTTTCACCGTTTACACACTGATCCAACCAGCAAAAGTTCTTAATGTTCTTGTTTGACATTTGCATTTCTTTGTCATGAGAGGAAGTTAAAAAAATGATTTTTATTTCAGTCTCCTTTCTTTAGGTCACGAAAAGCTGACTGCTTTCGGGTATGCAAACTTTCAAGCTGAGTACGTCCCGTCTCGTTCCAGCGATGCAGGATGTGTGTCATGTTCCACCTCTGATGATGATCGGCGGCGAGAACATAATCTCCCCAGCTGCAACACGGAATACAACAATATCCTGGAATATCTAACAAGCCCGATGGTACCGCTGCGTCCCATCTCCGTAAATGATCTCATTTCCTAAATTAGCCGACGCAGATGCAGATGAGGCCACGGCATACCAGAGGAACGCCGTTCAGTACAGATCGGGGAAAAGATCCTATTGTGATTGCTGTCTTAAGCAATCACACCCTTCCTTCCCCCCATCCTGAAAACCCCTGTGGAGTTAACAAGCGGGCTTCTTCAAATGGATTTCTAATTGCCTTGTTTAGACAAATGGGCCTCCGTAGCAAGATGCTACCCAGGCCGCCTGTGATGCTTCTCCCAAACGTCTCCGAAGGTGGAAAATCGGCCTTTAAAAGTGCTTTACAAGTAACTTTTTATTAAACACAAGAATTAAAAGCACTTCAGCTGAAAATGTGTGGCAAAATGTGTAGGGTGCTGTTGGTGTTTTAGTAAAAAAAAATCTAAAGAAGTGCCAAGACATTTCCCCCAAGATGGCTAAAATTAAAATGTATAAGAGAGTTGCAAGTCAAATGCAATAACATGATAAACAAAGTGAACATGGTTCTTGTTTCTATAACTATTTAGCCATTCCTTTATTGTATCTCGTATAATTTATTGTAAAAAAAAAAATTCTTATCATGATACAAAACTAAATGCAACAAATTGCGTTAAAAATTTTTAAATCTGTGTGCTTAATTAATCAAAAATAAAATAAGAAATGTATATTTTTATCTTCACTTCTACTTTGCATTGTGAACTGGTTGGTAGTTTATTAGTTTTCATTATTTTTTTTTTTTACATTTTTACTTCCTAGTTTAGTCAAGTATCTCAAGCCTAACAATTGTATCCAAGTATTTTAACAGGAGCTTGGAATATTTTTGGCAATAAATGTGTATATTTTGGAAATTTAGAACACTAGATGAAATTATTCCTTCATCTGTTATTTAGTTTCAGACTTTTCAGGCAGATGGTCATAAAACAACTGAGACTGAAAACTATTATGTGATGATTATCAAGTGGTGCCCCGACTTGGAGATGTACTAATTTTGTTAATTGGTTTTGGCATTTATTAATAATCATTCATAAAAACAGCACTATGTTTTTTCTTTCACCAGTACGTCTGTCACTATTCCCAGTAAAGTTGGAGTTAAAGTTTATGATCCGATACGAGTTCTCTGCAGTTCCTGCTCCTTATTTGATTGTGACACAATCAGTGTCGTTTTTCTTTCTTTAGAGAATTAGACCAAACAAAGAAACGATTCCAATATGAAACGATAAAACAAATCTTCTCGAGCGGAAAAGGCCGTGGTGAAATATTATTATGCTTCTGGTTGCTGTTCTCATCACTTAAAAACGTCGAACAGGAAGTGAGCTGTTAGCTGTGTGTAAATGTACGGCATGCTGTTCATCTCTCAGATAAAACCGTCATCCTTAACAAGACAACAAAAAGCTCCAAAAGTGTTGATTTTAAAATTATGAATTTTTGTATGTCTTTTTACAATTTTTTTTAATTACTAGGACGTGAGAAACCAGAGAGGAAGTCAGAGTGTTGTCTCCATGTTCCTGAAACAGATTACTTCCTGCAGATAAAAAAAGAGCTGCGGTGTGGAAGGAATAACAGCTGGAAACGGATGAATAATCGCCGCTCTCATAGAAAAGTAAATGATGAATAAATTGACGTGATCAATGATAATTACTGTTTAAGATGTTGTTCCACTCGGGTCCAATTTGATCATTTAAATCATGAGAAGTTCACACTTTGATTTGGGTTTGTCACCGTGAAAACTAATTGGGAGTAAAGCCTTCGTCTTGTTTCTGCAATGAGAATGAAAGCCACCGGACATAAGAAACGAAACAGACGCATTGTTAAGGTTGATTAAGTGGCGTTATCGAAGGAAGGGAAGAAGAACTAAATGTCAGTGTGAGAGCAGAAAACATCCCATTAGCAAGGCGACATTTTTAAAACAGATCAGACAGAAATATCACACAAACAACACAACGCCGTAATCGTATGCGGGTTCATCTGCGGCGACAGCTTCGTGTGTTAAAAGCCTCAGTGGCCGCAGAGGTTAAGGGCAAAAACACAGCTCTGTTATTTGGCGTTTATCGGTCCTATATGTACAGATTAAAGACAACTGGAGCGGAACAACGACCCTGACCTGGTCCCAGTGCTCTGCCAGACAGAAAAAGCAGAGCGTTAAACATCGTTTTGTTCCTGGACTTAGTGGTTTCATTACATTCTTTTAACTGCTAACTTTAGAAGAAGATATGCTGTTTTTGAATTATATCAATTGTTTGAGCGTTCAGAGTTCAAAAACACAAAACCTCACAGAGTATTCTTGGTCTCTAGTTTCTACAGCAAAATATCTTAGTTCCCTTGAAATAAGACAAAACCAACACAAGTAGCTTTCCAGCAAGAGGAGTTTGTTTGAAACATTTTTTTTTCTTAATACTGATTAAAGAGTGCTCAAAACATGGGAAAAATGTCTTGATGTAGGTGAAAAATGGAACTAGTACTTTAACAATATTAAGGAGTTGACTTAAAACGAGCTCCTATATCTTGCTGAAATGTTACTTGCAGTTTAGTCTTATTTCAGGTGTACTAAGATATTTGCACGGGAAACGAGACAAAAACATACTTGGTGATATTTTGTGTTTTTGCATAATCATAAAATTATTTTCCAGTTTTCCTCTGTGGAGGTTCCGTGTTAGTATTTATTTAAACGTTTTCACGTAACATATTTATAATTTTCACACAATATATTTATAATTTCACTCTTTTTGCGGTGGTTATTGCATTGGGTTGTTTACTACTACGGGTACACACCTTTTGTTTAATTGAATCATTAGCCTCTTTGTTTTGCTGAGTTTGCAGGACCGGCTGGGGGAGGGGACTGGTTGAAAGGCAAACCAGGAAGTGGAACAATCCATCAGGCTGCTGGAAGCAGGGGACTGGATGTAAAACAACCTGCCTCTCTCTCTACTAACAGCATAGCTGCTAAAACATTTTTGCTGTTAGGTTGTTTTGTTTTTTACAGGTGTGTTCTAGTCAAAATGTCTTGATTTCAATTAGTTATTTATGTTTAATCTTTGTGTCATTTCCCACCCCTCCTCGTTTGTGTATAAATTCCCCTGTGTGTTCAGTGTGTGAGGTCAGTTTTTGGTTTGCTATCCTGAGTCAGGTTGATGATTTCTTTTGGGCCCATTTTGCTATATGTTTTAGATTTGTTGTTGAAAGCCTTTTTGTTGAGGTTTTTTGGAAAAATAAATAGAAAATATTTTTTTCATATATATATATATGCCTTTGTCCTTGTGCCTTACTGGTCGGGCCGTAACACCTCTAACGAAACCAAAACTGCATGAATGAGTTGCGTTCAACCTCGTCAAACAGCAACGAAAGGAAACGCTCTGCTTCGCATCGTTTCTATTTATGTTTAAATTTAAACAGCAAATTCCAGGAAAAACACAGACTGTAGTGGAATTTATTTTATTTTTATGTGCCAGACCAGAAAGTGAAGCAGCATTTGGAAGTGGAAGGGTAAACAATGACGTTTAGTTTTTTGTTTTTACAACTAAAAATCATTTCTGCCCTTCATTTCCCTTCATCTTCCCTGGCCAACATTTCATTAATTAGTCACACCTGGTTCCCATGACACCCATCCACCCTCCCAGTAGTTGAAAGCTTGTCAGTTTCCTCTCCTCTGTCAGATCTTTTCCTCTGTGCTAAAGTTTATTCCTCTGAGTAAACCACGGTTACCAGCGTACGCACTCTGAAAAAGTAAGGTTTAAAAAATTGACACAATTCCTTTACTTTGAACTTCAGCAGGAATTAGTTGAATTCATAAAGCTCCTTTCTGACTGTGTGAACAAAAGGAGGCAATTAAGGCTTAAATCAAACAACCTGGAGGCCAAATTTTGTAAGACAGCTCTCAAAAAGACCGACTTCTGAAGGGTTTTCCTACAATGGAAGTCCATAAAAGTCAGCTGAATAAAACGTGACCCCGAAATGATTTGACCTTACAAATCGTAAACAAGGTTGTCTGATTTTTTTCCCCCTGTTAATTCTTATTTTTTCCAGTTAAAATCAAAGCGGGCCGCTGCCCTCTCGGGTCCTGCTAACCTGCGCGGCTTGTTAAAACTCCAGAGAAGGCAGCGGCGCATTTAAAAACACAACAAAAGCAACTAATGAGAACGCTGACACGTCCTGATCTTGGCGTGTACGCTCCGCAGAAAGGTTAAAGAACAAGAGGAATTATTGTCCGGCGCTAAATCTGCTGCCAACACTGCTTTTGCTCTGCTTTTCACATTTCTGAGTCCTTTCAGTCCGGAAACAGTCGGGACTGAAATACCGATACCAAATCTCACTTTTTGAAAAAGTCAGACATGTCGGTTGTGGATGTTTAGGTGAATATGAGCTGCGTACAGAAGTAAAAAAAACAATAAATAAAAAAAGAATCGTTCCAAACTCTGAAAGAGAAAAGAACTGTTTATAAAGTTGGAATTAGTGTCTGAATTAGTTGCACCATCTTCAGTCCAAGAAATAATAATAATAAAAAAGGTTAGATACATTATTAATTCTGTTTATGTCTGATACGCTGGAGGCTATTCCAGCAGACCAGAGTACAGCCTGTACTGGTGTCCATTATAATGAGAAGGCATACGGTGCAGCAGTATTCACAACTCCCAGAAAACCTCAAATTTCTGTCTTTTGTGTTTTTAACTTGTGTAACAGACAGACATGGAGTGATCTGATCTTTTTAAAATGGAAGGAAGAAGTTTGTCAAATGTAGTCAACATATTTCACAAATTAAATATTGACTAGTGTGTCAGATTGGACAGACAACACACACACACACACATCCATACGCTTGGATCTAGACGCCAACATTGCAGCTCTGGCTGCTTGTTTATGTTCCTACAAGTTTGCTGGTTTCTTCGCAGTGTTGTACAGTATTTATGGGCAAATATTTTCACAATAATTCAGAATAGATTTTTTTTTTCCATAAACATGGAGCTTTTCTGCATTTCTTGTAGGTGGGTGGATCAATCCAAAATACCGATACCAAGTCGATATCTGTATTGGATCGACTAGCGTTTTAACATTCATACTTTAGTTTCAGATTTCATCTTGAAATTTTTTGTATTTTATTTTTCTGTCAGTTTGTTTTGATTTACTCTCAAATCATCTATTTTTTTTACACTTAGCATTTTTTTTATTGTTATTGTTTATCATATTAATTTGTTCTTAAAAGTATTATGTAGACACCTACAAGCTTTGTCCAAATTCAGTTCCAGGTTTGAATGGAATAATTTAAAGCAAAAACAAAACAAGAAACACTTATAGGTCAAAAGTTTGATGATATGTCAAAATAAATAAAAAGTATCAGATTGATACCAAAATATCCAGTATCGCACACATTTATTAAGATTCAATCAGAATTGCATCTCATGTCAAACACAACATGAGACGCAATTGGATCTGCACCAGAAAAAGCCAGACGCGGAAAATCTGGACGTAAACGATGGCTTAAAATGAATGTTTTAAATTGACGAGAGAAGTTTGTTCAGTGAAACGTGTGTCACCACAATCCCATCACTCTCAGCTCTGACTACACGTCCAAACAGATGTCTGTATAGAAACTACACTCAATGCTCCACTGAAGGCTGTTGCTATTAGTCGTACTTTCCTTTTATTGGCTTCCTTTGTCTTGTTATGATTTTGTGGCGACGCTGTCGGCTCCGAATAACTTTAAAATCCTTCCATAAATGGTTCCATCCAGTATTACTTCCATAAACGGAGCATTTCCGTAAGTCGGCAACGTTCTGCACACACGGGTCGCGTTGAGGTCTGATTGCGGACTCATCGTTCAGTAGCATGGACAACAACGCAGAGCTGTGTGAGCGTTACTTGTGAAACGTGGAGAGGAAACTACAGTAGAGACTAAATGCAATCTGGTGGTAAGAACCATCTCTATGTTCATCAAGTCAAAAAGTATTCAGAACAATGTGATTAAACACTGCTTAGTGATTTTTATGGTCAGACATTAGCGAGCAACTTTACGTTTGAAATGTTCTCCACCACATTCAGAATTTATTTATTCACTGATATTTTCTATGCTGTGCTTTCAAGTACAGGTGAAAGTTTAAAAGGAAGATAGTTCAGCTGGGCATCGACACCATGAAGAAACAGAAGAAATGAAAACAGATTGAAGAGTTCCAACCAGAACTGGGGTTTGAAAAACAGGTGCAATAACATCCTTCAGTAATTGATTTCAGAGCGCATCTATTATCTGTGCTGTATCGCTATTGATGAATTCAAAGTTAATAAATAGATAAAGCAAAGGAAAACTACAGCTGAACATTACGTGACAGCTTCTCAAACTTAGCTGTGCCAACTTCTTATTTAAAAATGTTGTAATGAACTTCACATTTGGCTTTCTCTGCCGCTAATGCTAACACCAATCTCATGGCACTCATTTTCTCACACTGTTTAATTAAAGGTCCTCTGGCTTTCATGAGTCTTACCGTCTGTTGGTCTGTACTTGCATCACTCGTTCTAGTCGGGCAGTGGGGAAATACTTTCAGCGGCAGAGACTGCTGCTAAGTAAAGTGATGAAACGAGAGCATATCACATGCAAACCTCGATTTTAACAAAGTGATCAATTATGACTCTATTTCAATGTTAAATCAGGTGAAAAGCTTAAAACTTACCCAAAGTGTCTCGTCCTGACTCAGTGTTGAACTAAGTCGTGTTGTACAACGAAAGAGGGCGAAGTACAGCGGTTGCATTCCTGCTGAAACAAATGGAAAACGCACTACAGAGATGCTGCTACGTGATGTCACGCGGGCAACTACCATTAGTTTTAGCCGTCAAATTATTAACATCTTTAATTTCCGCCTGATGTATAAAAGAAAAAGGAAGGCACACAGTGAAATTCACAGAGTAAATTTTACTCAATTTGAAGTAAATTATACTCTAAAAAAGACATTTGGTCCCAGTCTAAATAGAGTAAAATTTACTCTCAAAGAAGAGTTGAAATTATGGAGTAAAATCAACTCAGCAAAGTTGTTTAAAAGAAAAACTACTCTGCCGTACTTTCACTCTAAGTAGAATATAATTTACTCTAAATAGAATTCCATTTTATTCTAAGTAGAGATAACTTTTAGTCTGACTAAAAAGGAATTTTACACAAAACAGAATAAAATTTTATACCAAATAGTGTCAAATTGTGCTCTGAATGATACAAAATTTTGTATCATTGTACTCCTAATTGAGTTGAATTTTATTCCATAAAGTGCTACTCTAAAAAACATCTTAACATTGAATTAAATTCTAAATAAAACCAAATTTAACTTTTTTTTCCCACTCACTGTGTAATTGTTTAACAGCTATTATACATTGTTAAGTTTGTAAGAATACAATACATAGATCAGAAATCAATATTTTAACAGCCATTTTCATTGTTCACAGGAAACAGTAGGGAACAACATGAAAACTTGCATAACCATGACTGAATGACATCTGTGAATCAAAAGCTCTGGAACAGAAAAGCTCTTCTACATAAATAACATAAGGTCTGTCTCTTGTGCCAGAAAATGTGCCATAAACTTGAGCACAACCTGCCTGGTCACTTTTAAGTGCTGGAATTAACTCTGCAACCCTAGGATTCACTTTGGTTGTCTCAACATCTATCTCATAAATAGTGGTTTGCAGAAAGTTGTAGACATTGACCAGATCGTTGTATTATGAAGTGCCGAATACAAAGTGAGCTTTAAAAAGCTCATCAAAACAGACAAGAGAGCCTGGCGATTTACAAGGTACGGCGTGTTTGTCGATCAAAATGAAGTACTTGTGAATCACGCTGCTCTGAGTCCTCACTGCAAGCAGGTATGGCTGACGGCTTTCTGCGATGCCATCAAGGTGCCCCTGGATGCTGGTTCCTGTCTGGCAAAAACAGATAAAAACATGATTAATCTTGGGTTTCAAAGAAGACAAGGGTTCCTACAGCTTAAGGCAAATGACTTTTTAGGGCCTCTTTAATGCCACTTGAAATGAAATTTAAGACCACCTTCACAAGAAATACAAATAAAAAAAAAATTGGTGACAATTTTATCCAAATGTTTATTTTAACATAAAAGTACTAGCTGCCAGAGGCATTCAGTAAATTATTAAAAAAAAAAAAACATGTTACAATTACTGTAAAATTTGAGACTAATTATAATCATCCTATTTAGCCACAACGTGTTAACATTTTTAAGACTTCTGAAAGAATGATTTTGCATGTTAAAATCCAACTTTCAGTTAATTAGAGAAAATTCGATGGATATAAATGTTCCCTTTACTGTAACCTCACCTTGACAAACGTCACAAGATGTTCACTGGCTTGTCTGGATGAGTGTTTTCCTGGTCCCTTGCGGCCATGAAGTGACGGTGGCAGGAGGTGCTCAAGGATCAAAATGGATGACATGTCACTGTCCCCTCCTGGAAGAAAAAGTAAAATAACTTAAGTTACCAAAACCTTCTTCTCTGCAACTGTGTCAACACTTCCAGAATAAGGTTTACCATATAGTGATGGCAGGTGGAAGTGTTGCACTTATGAATCAATTTATATAAAATTCAGTGACATTAAACACTTTCTTTATAATCCAGTCCAACTTACCATTTTCCACTTCTGTTGAGCCTTCAGCATTGTGAAGAAGCTCATCAGACTGTGTGAGACCACGGCTTTGTTTGAGGACCTTCTGCTTGTGGACAGTGGGCCACTTCTCCAGGGGCTCTGCGGAGATGGCTTCCCCAAACATCAATGTAAAATCTTGCTGGACCAGCAGAATAGATGAAGTGACGGTTTTAAAAATCATTTTGTTAAACTTTCTCACATCCACCTTAACTTAAGCATTGTTAACAGTAGGGTAAGCTGAAGTGAAGATAAACATAGCAATCCTCCTATGTCCAGGAATCTTGGGCAGTCCAAAAAGATACTAGATGACTTCATAGATGAAAGTTTGTTTCATCTTCCTCATAACAGTTCCTTCATCAGCGCGATGGCCTCAGAGCACAAGCTGTCTTCTTCTCTCAAACAGTCTCCATCAGTTGCTGGTTCCCCTAAAAAAAATGTATATGAATGTGAGACTTTGTCCTGGGATTTAAAACTTCTCTATAACATGAGGACACACATTTGGGTGATCAGCCCCAACAAGATCAATTAAAAACACATTTACCAATATAGGCATATTGCATGTCCACGTATCGGGAAAAAAGCTCATCTAAATGATAGAAACAATATTTTCTACCTCCACAACACCCAGCTTCAACACTAAGCAGCTTGATAAAAAAGAATAAAACGTAATTAGATGCTAACGATGCATACCCAGTTAAATACGCAGCAATGACAGAGCGACATGGCCCAATGCACACAAACTATCTATCAGAGTAAAGCCGAAGCTCTGCCGTTTCCAACAATAGTAGAATCACCACGCTACGTGCACAACTCACTGAACCAGCAGCTAAAGAAGATTTAAAAAAAAAATCTCATTTCATGAAGCTAAAAACATAAATTCAGTCCTACCTTTGCTGTTTCGTGGTCATAATCCATATTAAAGTAAATATTTCCACTCTCTCCGGTAATTCATTTTCCCTACGTCACACCCCCGTGAGTTTTGGCTCTGCCCATAGCCTCTTCCGCAACCATATAAAAAAATCTAGAGGCGACCCCCCTCAATGTACGTCACATGCATTTCCCTCGCTGTAATTGGTGAATGACTTTAGGTTCCGTATTAATGTAACCGCCCTCGGATTCTATTGGCTCTGGCCGTTCGAAAGACATGTCAGTCATCAAAATTGGCCAATGGGTTCCCGAGAAACTGTCCGGCGTAATTTTTAATGTCTGAATGGAGAACTGGACGATTCAACACGCAGAGCGCATAGAACTTCCAGGATTTTATTCGCTTTACTTTTACCTTTTTTCTAACCACAAAGTCCATAGAGGATTATTTTTTCAGAACATTTTTTGGTATTTTCTCTTGTTGTTTTACATTTGAGACAACAATGGCCAGCAAAACGAAGCTTTTAGCAGCTGAGGAGGTGCTGGATATGTTGACTACTGATAGCGGTGATAATCTCTTTCCTGTCGACTCTTCCTCTGGCGAGGAAGATTTAGTGCATCCAGACGGAAATACAAGTGATCTAGATTATGAAATCCCATCATCAGTGAGGTTTGTAATCCATTTTGCCAAATCCTTATTTATTTTTTGTAAAATTCATAGAATGTATGGCATGCCCATCAAAATCCTTTGTGGTGTAAAATTAGGAGACCACAACATGATTTCTTACTTGAAGCAAATGATAATTTATTAAATTATACTATAAAATCTGAAAAGGAATACCTGAAATGAGAAACCGAAATCACATCAAGATGAAAACTATTTTTTTTGTTAGAATTTTTGTGAATGAGCATATTTTTATTATCTATGCTGACTGCTGAACTCAAGCTGCACCTATTTCAGCTTCATCTAATAAATTATTTACACACACACTTAATACATAATTATATATCAGATAAATTTCTTTATTATTTATGTTTTTAATTTATGTGTGTAAATTTGTTAATCTGGGACCTGAGGCCAATTTTTTTTTTTTTTTACCACAAACAAGCAAATGTAGTATGACAATAAAAACATCTTTGGATCCTTGAGTTTTTAATTTCTTTTCCGCATGTGATTTTATAGTGATGGTGGCGACGATGAGCAGGATGATAATCAACTGCCGCCTGGACAAGGATCCTCCAGCACATCCCGAGCAGGGCCATGTTCTTCTGCTTCTCCTGCACAGCCACATCCAGACCTTTTTCACACACAGAAGAAAAGGAAACGAAAAGCCTCCCACACATCTGTGCATCCAAAGCAGGGCCGTGGTGATACTGTAACAGAAGAAAAATGGCACAATAGAGAGGATGAAGACAAAAAGCCACAACCACTCAGGTTTGTGCCAGCCAGGAAGCCTGGGCCCACTTTTGACACCACGTCTTCATGGTCTCCACTCACCCTCTTCCAGCTTTTCTTTAGTCCTTCTGTAGTCCATGCACTGATTAACAACACCAACGCCAATGCTGCTAGGAGACTAAAGGCTGGGAAAAAGTTCATCTGGAAAGAGCTTACAGTGAAAGAGTTTTACGTTTTCATGGCCGTTATCATTTTCACCAGTCTTGTGAGTGTGCATAGTACATCAGACTACTGGAGAAAGTCATGGCCATATAACTTCTCCTTCCCTGGAGATAAGATGACACGATGTCGTTTTGAAGCCATCCTGTGGTCTCTGCATCTTAGCAACCCTCAAGAAGATGAGGAGAATGAGAAGAAAAAGAATACGGCAGATTATGACAGGCTTTTCAAGATCAAGCCGTTGTACACAGAAATTGTGGCCGCCTGCCAGGCCCACTTCCAGCCACATCAGAAGATCTCTATTGATGAAAGGATGGTTGCGACCAAAGCCCGCAACAGCATGAAACAGTACCAGAAGGACAAGCCAACAAAGTGGGGCTACAAGCTTTTTGTGTTGGCAGACTCCTCCACAGGCTATACATGGAATTTCTTTATTTACACTGGTAAAAGTGTCTCCACCACAGGGCAAGGCCTGAGCTACTCTTCAGTGGTGGACCTCCTTCCATTCTCTTTGCTTGGTAAAGGATATACACTTTATGTTGACAACTTTTACACCAGCACCACACTTTTCGAAGATCTGAGTGCTAAAAACATTGGTTGTTGCGGAACAATAAGAAAAACCCATGCTGGTTTTCCACAAACCAACAATAACGACCTGCCCAAAAAGGCTGAGAGGGGAGATGCACGGTGGCTGAGGAGAGGGAACCTGCTCTTCGTGAAGTGGATGGACACGCGCGAGGTGGCCATGTGCTCCACAGTCCACAAAGCTTTCAGTGGAAAAACTATCCAGCGGACGATAAAAAGTGGTGGTGTGTGGCAGACCAAAAGCATACCAGCTCCTGATTGCATTGTTGACTACAATAAACACATGGGTGGTGTGGATTTGTCCGATGCATTAATCGGTTATTACAGTGTCCAGCATAAGTCCATGAAATGGTACAAAAAATTTTTCTACCATTTCATGGACATTGCAACAGTGAACAGCTTCATTCTCTGCAAGGAGCTCTTGAAACTGAGAAAGCATCCTGCCTCTATAGGTACACCCAAACACAAAAAGTTCAAAGAGTGGCTTGCTGAAGAAATGATTGAGTTTGCTGAGAGCTCAACACCATCTCCACCACCTCAACCACTGACATGCATGCCAGAATTTTATGAAAGTGTTGACACTCAAACCCGGAAGTACTGCAGGAGATGCCTCGACGCTGGCTTCACAAGGGTGAAGACAGCCATTTACTGCAGGAGATGCCGAGTCCCTCTGTGTCTTTCATCCACAAGAAACTGCTTCAAAGAGTGGCATGATGCTAAATGATGTAAATATGTAAATGAAGATGTTGTTCTTAGCTATAGGTTATGAGTAATTGTTCTGTTTCAACTGTGCTGGGACAGTGAGGCTTTGTTTTTGTTAGTTCTAGGGTGTGGCAGAGATATGGAGTGTGCAACCAGGATAAGGAGGCCTCAGCCCGCGACATGGCCGTCCCGGAACATTGACCTTTGCTGCATGTCTTCCTCCCCTCTCACCCACTTTTCCATGTTTATAGTCAAACAAAAACCACTAGAGCCACAAAAAGAAAAAAAACAAACAAACTTATTGCTATTGCATTATTATTATAATGTAATTTTGAGATATATCAGTTTCTTCCTGTGTTCATATCATTTTGACAAATTAGTTTCCATTGCTATTTGTATTTTTATTGTTTTATAATTATATTTGAAACATTATTGTGAGTTAATCTGTTCCATTTTCAGCCTATTACAATTTGTCCATTTTTTTCTCTTTTTATGAATGAGTAAATATATGCATTGTGGATTTTTCAAAGAAACCCCCAAAAACAATTGTTATTAGATGGAATTACTTATCTATGATTAGAAATAAATGATTGAAGCAGATCGTACTGTAAAAAACTGAGAAATTTCAAATGGCACATATTGTGCTGAAATGGCTAATTTGGAAGGTCCACCTAGATTTTTATCACATAGAACTTCTCTAAAACTTCTGATTCACTTTTTTTTCATGACACTCCGCACAGTAAAATGTCAGATTCTGTACTGTTGTTCACTACATGTTTTGGATTTCAACTACATGCTTTTAAAGGGATATTCGTATATTGAACTGTATTGAACTTGTTTTTCTTCTTAATTTCTGCTGTGTATCATATTCATTTACTTTCCCCCAGTAACAGGCAGGATGGTTTTTAGACCTGTAACATATTCTCTGGGGTCTTGCCTTTATTTTGGTACAATTCAAATAAACTCTGTAGTTCTTGAGATATATTCAATTCATTTTGAGCGTGTTACTTTCAAGCGTATTTCTCGAAAACAGGCCTAGTGACCAAGAGGTTAATAAGCTTCAAGGATTTGTGTGAAGTTTGGTTGCAAGACGAAGTCTGTACAACTATAAATACACACACCTGTTTGGGTTTGTGACAGTCTGGGGACCTTCTTTCGTCCATTAAAAGCTTCCCTCTGGACAAACTTCAGTCTCCAAGCCATATACCCACTCCCATCTTCTGCATTGTAATAATGCTCCTAAAAGTAGGTGAATGATAAATGTTTTTAAAGCCGTGAAAGCAAAGATAACCGTGGATGCTAGTAGTTGCAGATTTTAGTTCACATTGTTTGAATTACATAGATAAAATCTCTTCACAATGTTTATTTGTCAAGCTTCACCGGAACAATGTACTCTACAAAGGTTTAAAAATTGCAAAGTTAAAAACAGGTGGCACAGACGCAGGGCATGCAAAAAGAGAAACATCTTCAGTTCTACTCAAACCAAGAAGTTGAACTTGTGTTTTGAACTTACAAACCAAATCTGCTCCTAGGATCAGCCAGGTAAGGGAACAAGGTATTAATACCCTTTGCACTGTCCTCTTTGAAAAAACTATGAGAATTGTTAAAGGTGTAAAGAACATCTTCAAAAAAGGTAAATGTGGGAGGTGGATAGAAAAAATGAAAAATGTTCACTTGTCATATGCGCAACCAATATCTTGACCTTGTCACGCCGTCTGCTGTCTGTTAGGCTTTTTGTCCGAGCACATTCATTGATTTCTCCCCCAGGTTTGTTTAGTACATTTTCAATCATCTAAGTGATGGTAAAAAATGATATATAATCAATCACAAAACCACCATATTAGATTATATAACATTTTTCTAGAGTATACAAAATAGAATTTGGGTTTTGTGTTGGATCAAATAAAATGAATCAAACCAAAAAATTCAAATTTGTAAAACCTCTGGAAGTGTGTACAGTAATCTGCACACTTACTGTTTTTTTGCACCGATTCTATTGACAACTGAAATGTTTTCATTCTATATTGTTCAAACATGACTCTTTCAGATGAAAATAAGGTTAAAAAAAATTACTCTCCCATTTTTCCTGTGCAGTTGCAATTATCTGTCAACACTGGAGCAACTAGAAAACAAGGTCCAAGAGTGAACTTTTAACTAGCCAGGAAAAAGTTTTAACAAAGCAAAAAAAAAAAATAGCAAAGGAGAGGGGTGGAGGTCAGTTATGCTAGCTTGACTTTGACAACCTTTACATGTAGATGTGATTTGGACTTTGGTGTGATTTGGTTCAGCTAAAAAAAAATGGTGTCTAAATTAGCTAATAAATGAACTAATCAACCACCAATCAAAATAAAAATCAAGCCTGAAAACATAAAACTGTAACAGAATGAATGTTCTGTTCTTTGTGTGGGAAATGTTTGCGTGTTTTTTGGACTAGTGGAGTACTCATGCAGCTGATGTCAGCCAGTTGTTATGGCAACAGGTCTGCGTGTAGCGTAACGGATACAGAGTGAAAACAGAAGAATAGGAATGGTTTTTGAGATATTAGTCAACAGGTTTTCTGCTGCTTTCTTCATTTTGCTGTGGCTCACCGCACTAAATTAATACCTACATCTCCAGGTTTTACTTGACATGGAGTCAATTCTGCGGCAGCTCGTTTATGTATGACATGTAAAGGAATCGTCTTTTTGCCCTCTGACAAAATCAAATTTGTCCTCTTGGTAATGTATAGAAAATAGAGATTGAATGTTGGTTCTTTTAAAGAGACTTTTTAAACTGTTATGTTGAGCTGTTTCTGTGGTCGATCTACTTCAAATGCATACTGTTCACACAAGCCTCACTGACCCTGGAAAATGAATGGATTATATTTTGTTTTTTCTTTTAGTTAATATTTAAGTCATCTGGAGATGATAATAAAAAACAAGGTGACTTTGAAATCTAACAGTATGTGGGATAAATACCTGCAATATAAATACCACACAGTATGCACACGGCATACTCGCTCACACCAAACACTCATTGGTAATCAGAGCCAATTTGGAATCATCAGCTAGCCTCACCTGAAGGAACAATGGATACGGAAACCTGTAGCGAAAAAACTGCAAACCCTAACTGCTTTTGAAAAATATAAAAGCGTGTGTTTGTGTGGCTGGAGCGCTTCTAGTTCATCATCTAAAAATCACAAGTCAGCCACACAATGAGCTCCTTGCTGCACACGCGGACCCCACCCCATGCATACACAAACAGATTTTAATAATCAGACACACATGGAGTTTTCAAAGAGATAAGAGGCAATACAATGTTGTGCCTTCTCCCCTAAACCCTGAGCTCCAATCTGATTAGAGGGAACATCAAAGCCAGGCAGGCAGGCCTTTCTGCATGGGGCCTGATTCTAATTTGCCTAAGGGGACCCGGAGCACAAATAATCATCTTTTTTTTTCTTTCTTTTTCCATACACTCAGGTTCCATGTCTCTCTTTCATTTCACTTATTCTTGTTTGTATTGTACTCTTTTTATGTGTTTGTGTTGCTTTTTTGAACTGGGTTCTATAGATATTTCCTCCCCACTGATCGGCTGTTTGTCGCTGCCGCTCAGACATTTTTCTGCACTTTCTGTTGTCTTATTTCAAACTTTAACTTCTCACTTTTAATTTCCTTTTAGTCCTCGTGTCTATACGAAACTAAACCTCTATGGAAGCCTCTTGGTGCCAATTCTGTTCACTGGATCAACTCTGGTTATTAGCAAATATGAGTAAGTGTCAAAATATCTTATTTGTTATTATTCAAATTAGTTCATTTAACAATGGAACCACAAGCAAATAACTATGACTAATACTAGGAGTTTGATGTCTGTTGGTCTGTATGTATATCTATAAAGGCTTTTCTGAGTTTTGCATCATGTTACTATAGTATTCCCTCATCAAAAACCTACCTGTGTTGCTTTTATTCAGTAAACATGTTATGAGAAATCCCAGAATCTCCAGAGGCAACCATTCGGGGTGCTTAAACACTTGCTCTCAGACAGCTCCACCTTCTCCCACAAAGCTCCACCTACTTCCATGAAGCTCCGCCTTGGACCTGCAGTCCCCAGACAAAAATAAATAAAATCTGTCCCGTCATTTTTTTAAGTATTTTTCTCACTTTTCTTCTCATCCAACACACAAGTAATGAAATAAATTCACTTAAGCAAAGAAAAACAGATACAGTTTTTGTCTTTTCCTGTTTGTTGAATGAGAAACAGGACAAAAAGTGAGTTTTCTTTTCACTTTAGACAAAAAGAAAAGAAATTAAAACGTTATTTATTGAAATGTTATTCTCCACTCAGTTGGTTGTTTGCCATAGAAATGAAAGAAATATATTTTACACAGTCAGAAATACTTCATAGAAAAACTTGATTTTTGATTGTTTTTAAATGATTTTGGACACTGTTATTTTAATTTTTTTTAATTCTCCCTTTCAGAAAGAAGTTTTTTACACAAGGACAAAAAAATTACATATTTTAATCAGCTCTTGTAATTATATACATATATATATATATTTTTTTTTTACTTGCACCTTAATTTTCTTTTTCTCCACACTTTAAAAGTAAGTCAGACAGAAAATGGGTTTGCAAAAAATGTTCTACGCTGCCTTTCAAGGCTTCTGAATGTTTCTCAGTAACTATAGTATTTTTATTATTAAGCTCCAGTATTAGTCAGCATGTCTTGAATGACTGTCAGTGTTCCCATCCTTGGCTGGGACTTAGAGGATGCATTAATCGTTGTGTTAGACCTCAGCGTGATGCCCTTTGGACAAAAGAAGGCATTTCAAAGAACCTCACAAAGCTCCAATGAGGATCTTGTACTTGACAGGTGACTATTATTGTGAATAAGCATCTCTGACAGTTTGCTTTAGCAATATGGAAAAGGCTTTTTTCCCCACTTTCTACTTCGGAAAAGGTTAACATCATGCGTCTTACAAAGAGGAGTGTTATATATGTGGAAGGTCCCAGCAGGATGCTGACAGGCGAACTCTTTGCAGCTCCGCATTGAGCAAAAGAAGTTGAAGGTTGTAAAAAGAAACTTGTCAGAAACACAAAGCTTTTATTCACCGTGTTGTCATACGTCCAGGTCAGAAAAACGTTCTATTAGGTCACTCGACAGACCGGCACACATGCACATCCCCTTCTTCACACTTTGTCTTGTTACAGTCACAAACTTTTGCTGGGATTTTATGGGAAAAAGGGAAAGTTGAAAGCAATATTATTTGTATTCAACCCATTTACTCCAAGACCATTAAATAAAATCAAGTGCAACCAACTGCCTTCAAAAATTACCTCTTCGCTTTTACGCCAAGATACTTGAGGCAGTGTGGAAACGATAGCTGAAGTTTCAAACAAAGGAGTGCAAGACTTTGTCGATATTCCGCTCATGTCGCAAAAATCACAATTTTGCAATTGCTGTTTTCATTAAAACAGAAACAATAAAAAAAAAAAAGTTCGTTCATGCTTTAAGTTGTTAAACGTATTGAGCCATCATCCTACCACCACTTAATGTTGTTTTTTTTCCTGTCATTTCTGCCAGTAGTAACATCTGTTGATCGTGTGACGGGAACAAAGTGTTTCCGCTGCAGTTTTGTGAAATACACTAATTTTGACACAGCCAAAAAACCCATCTCATCCTAGTGCAAAAGCCGTTTAGATTTTTTTTTAAATCAGCACGTGTCCATTAAGCAAATTTATTTTCTTTATTCCAATTTGAGCAATTATATAGTCAATGACAATTTTATACTTGTGGTCTAGCTTGTGGAAGCCAGGCTGTAGGGTTTTTCCTAATCCGATACTAATTGTTAATAAAGACAACTCAATTCTTTCATTGACTTTCTATATTCTCCAGCCGTTCATGAGAGTTTTTAATAAGAACTAAAGCAGTGGGACATCAGCTGTTGGAAGAAACGGTCAAGGTTTAGATTTGGGGAAAAAAATCCCACCTTGGTATAGGCTTTAAAATTCCATTATCTGCTGTGCGAGTTGAACCATGTGGCCCTCTTTATTCCTCTGATGAAAGACGGCGCCCACTGCTACATTCACGGTGGTTAAAGAGTTTGCCCTACACGTTCCACTGTCGGCTCAGTTTGTGATTGAATTTCTACCCCAGGCCTCTTCAGCATTGCCTCAAAACGATTCCTCTTCATTCGATGAAGGCTGAATGCGACAAGACATGCCTTTGAGTATTTCAATTTCTGAGGAGACTCCTAACTTTCAGAGGTTAGTGAAATGAAATGAAGTCATTCATGGCACATTAAACTGAATCCATGTCTGACTTAGTGCCCATGGCTTCATAAGCCCAGCAGTTTAGATATTATACTTTGAATGATTCCCAGAATAAAGGAACTGCTGCCCATATTCTGTGATCTCAAAGAGCTAAACTCTGTCGTACATACAGAGCAGCACGTATCACGGTGTGGGAAGTAGCATTACCATTTAGTTCCTGAACTGATAATGATATGAACAAATAAGGAAGTTAAGAGCTCCCACATTCTTTCTGTTTTAAACCCGAACTTATATTTATCTACAATCTAACTGTGTTTTTATTGTCACATTCTAAATTATGTATTGTTTAATTTGAGTATTGCCCATTCAACAGACATACATGTGGGTGTTCAGCATGAAAATGAGCTCAATTAGCCAGAATTGGACATAGTTCCAACCACTAAAAACTTCCAGTACGATCTTTGTTATGAGTTGAAAATGCATCAATGACCATTATTTTGCTACCAGTTTATGCTTTTGCAGTTCTCATTATTAGCCACATGCTAAACATCCTGGTTGAGCAAATTGCTAAGCCAGGGCTTTTTTTTTATCGTCAGCTTTAGGTCATCTTGTCTTTGCTTCGAATTGATGAAACACTTTTCGTCACTCCTGCTAGTAAAACAAATAATTAATACCTGCTCAGAACAAGAAGAGCAGAAAAATATTTTCAACTTAGCTGGAATCAGTGTCGTCAGGTTACAGCTTCCCTGGTCGGTCTTCTTATAAAATGTCACAACAGCAAGAGGAAAAGGTACAAGAACTGACAAATAAGTGGATATTGCTTTGAGGGCCTAAAACATGGACTAGTTATAAAAGTTCCACCCAGGCACAAAAGAACAACTGCAATGCATGAACGCTCACAAACTGACAACTATTCCTGGGTGATGCCGCAATAAAGGAGACAATAACTCACAAAGAAAAGCTGCTACCTTCTTTACTTCCTGCCTTTAGTTGTAGGAAGCAAAAACAAGCCTTTCATTGTGTTCAACTCTTTCAATCCTGTATCAGCTCCTCCGTTATTTTCTACATTTCCATCTGTTCAATGGCTTTTTTTTAAGTCTCACTTTTCCCTATCACTTTTTGTTTCCCAGATCTCAATTATTCTCTCTAATATCCTCACAGAGTGCTGAGCAGGAAAAAAGAGACACAGCTGTATTTTTTAGGGAGGAGCATCTTTATGAACACATTGACTCATGGGAGGCAAAGTAGAGCGAGTGAGATGTTGATTAACAGCAAATAGTAGAGGGGCTAATGGGAATTAGTTAGGACACAATAAAAAAAATATATATACAAAGTGTGGTCGTTTGAGAGCTCATGGCCTTCAGCAAAAATTGCAGTAGTCATTTTAGTTTAGTCTTGCCTTAATTAATTAATTTTAAGTCATTATAGAAGTGACCTTCAAGCTACTCAGAGTTGTCCCAAAAATAAAACTGCCCCTCTCCCCCAAAGAAACCCAAATTAACATTTGAAGGAAATCATATCTGTACTGTAATGCTAGGATAAGTAAAAAGCTTGATTTGGTCAGGGAGCATTTTCTTCACCAGTTTAAGCTGTGATAGCAGGGCTCTAAGATTTATATGAAATACCATATTCAGCCCTCCTGAATTTCAAGAGGTTAAAATACAAGCATAATTTACTTGGACTTCCTTTTTACTGAAGCAAAGAAGATAAAAGTAAAAAAAAGCAGAAAAACAAAAAGGCAGTGTTCAGTTTACTTACTATCGCTGCAAAATATATCGTTAGCTGTTTGGTGTTTAGTCTTAAGCAGGTGGTTGAAATAAGCTGAACCGAGGACACGAAGAGCCACGAAGAGACAGCAAGCAGAATGAAAACACAACTCGACTGAACCTCCAAAACCGACACTAAGCAAAAGGAAACCAAACGGAAGAACTGCATTAAACGCCTTGGTGGGTCAGTGTATTTTACTTGCCTCTAGCAAGCTATTTATCACGTTTGTCTATTTTTTTTAAACCGTGTCTATTAGCATCTTCGGCTACCATGCCTGTTGTGTTCTTTAGCTAGCTCTTGTTGCATTGCTGTCTACGAGAATCAAAGCACAGCATTAAAGCCTGTAAGCAAAGTGACAAGCGAGCCCTAGTCTAACTACCCTGCAGTGTGAACCATAATACTGTCTAATGGATTATTTATGGGTAAAGCAGTTTACAAAACTTGTTCTAAAGCTTTCAGACGTGCAATGAAACAAACACACAGATCCAATTTAGAGTCAGTGAGGCCATTAAAGACTCTAAAAGAAGGAAAACACACGGTTAAGAGAAGGCAGTGAGAGTTCATCTGCGAAAACTTTTACATTAGGGAAAAAAGCACAATAATGAATTTATTCTTTTAGAAACTCCTATTGTATGGAGTAATGGGGGAACAGCCAGGAAGATTAGCCGTGAAATTAAGCTAACCCAGCCTTCAAGCTTAAGCAGAAAGATTTTTACAGGAAGTTGGTTTTATTGAGATGAACAAGTGTGTATCCATGTTTTTCATCAGGGACAACACACTTCGGAGGAGGTAATGCTGCGCAGCCAGGCCAATATGCAATGGGAGTGGTGGACAATTTTCATTAGAAACAAGCAGAGCATACCATTTAAAAAAACAAAAATGGGGGAAAAAAACAGAAGTTTAGGATCCAGCTGCAATGAGCATAATGTCCTTCAGGGCTGTGACTCTGAGATTTAAATCTTCTGAGACCGCTGTGGAGAACGCGTGAAGCTCAGCAGAATGGATGATAGGACACGAACTCCCAAAATGATTCCATTTATGTGATTTTATGATGAAATAACAGAGCGAATGAACAGATTATCTGTGCCAGGTTTGAGCACTGTGTTATGGCTATCGCCTCTATTTGGTGTGTTAGTAAAAAAAGGCCTGTAGATCAAAATGGAGCACTTTCAGCTGTGGAACGAGGGCAGACAACAGGATCTTTGCTAATGCAGCTGTGAGCGAAGTGAACCGGCAGAAAGGCAATAATGTTGGAGGACCAGTGAAAACAGAAATATGACCAGATCTGAGATGATCTCCAACATATGTGCAATAAAATCAGCTTTCATCAAAATAACAGCCACTAAAAGAACCAAACACTTTTATATTTCTACATGATAACCAGTTTACTATAAGAATTATAGAAATTCTGTTTCTATAATTAGAAATTCTGCGCAAGTGAATCATAAATCTCTCATCCAATGACCATGCAAAGATACGTGTTACAGCCCTGAAAAGAGGGGAGAAAGAATCAATGATGGATTTTCAATTAAGTAAAAAATAAACTGCAAAAATACCTGTTCTCACATTTTTCGGCATAAAAATTGCAATAGATAGGTGTCTAGCTCCTGCCATTATCTTAATGGCTAGCTTAACTATTTAAAGATTTAGGAAAAACTGTCCTGCGGGGTTAATCTTAATCAAAGATAAGAGCTTAGATTAAGCTGTTAAACTATACACAACTGACACACATAAACGGTATGTCCAACTGTTCATAAAAGAGAAAACAAATTCATCCACTGTTCACAAAAATAATAATTACCTATAAAAGCTAATAATGAAAAACAAGAACTTATAGTTAAATATCTGTGCATGTTAGCTCACACAAAAACAATGAACAGTTTAGCTTTTGCTGTTAGCTCAATAGCTATTATCTAGTACACAACTGATGCACCGACAGAGAGAAAAACACTTATTAAGGCTTATAAACCAAAATAAGGAGATATGGTTAAACACGTTTCCTCACACAAAAACAACAGTGAACAGGTTCCTACCTTCTGCTGTTAGCTTAACAGCTACTGTCTAATACACAACTGAGGCACAGAAACGCCACGTCAAACTACTTTAAAAACTATAACAAAATGCTTGTAAAGTTCACAAAAATAATGAAGGGTTGCCTATAAAATGTCTTAGTGTACAGACTAGAACTATATTACGTTTTGATCAGCATTACCTGAAAGTAGGGGAGAAAGACTCACAAGAGTGATTTTCAGTTGCTTTTCTCATGTTGCCTCGTCATTTACGGTGCTAAAAGCATGAGCTACTTTCTGCTGTCATCGCATTTCACTTAGCCTTCTGTAAAAAAAAATATACTCCCAGGACTTTACAAACAACAGTAGTTGCATTTCCATTAAAAATATCGAAAAAGCACAATTTTGCACTGGCCGTGTTTTCATTATTACATAAGAAACGTGATTCGTCATTATAAAACATGGCACGCCATAATCCTCCAACCACTTCCTGTCGTCTTGTATCATGTAGGTTTTGGACAAACAGACCTCATACTGAGCAGATCCCTGACTTAACCTCCAACCTTCATTGGCTGTGCATCCACAAGCACAACCTGTGTTTTGCTTCAGGCGTTTGAACATTCAGCTGGATGCATTGAGACAGAGGCGGGAGTGAAAATGAGAAGATGAGAGCGAAGAGAACTCCATGTTGGAAGGATTTGGGATGAAATTCAGACAGAGCTCAACTTAACTCAAAACAACATTGCTAAGCACTAAATACATAATCTTATCGTCCACTGCATTTGATAACAGTTTATAAATAACGCAGACAAGTGTCCAGATACAGACATGTTATAGAGTTTTTAAAAAGCGAATTTAGCTCAGTACATATAAATGTCCATATTTGTGAATGCGTTTGGGGAAAATGGCATTTTCAGTTTTTGACAATAAAACAGCATTTTAATAACAAAACACATAATATTTGTTGCATCAAGGTCCAGGAACTGGGCTGGCCGTTCCATAACGGTTAATGTTGTTTGTCTGGATCTAATACGCTGCTTCTTCCTGGTACGTTTCCGATCATTGTCCTGTTAAAACAGCCATTATAGAGGCATTCCCCTTCATCATATGACAAAAGCACTATTTTATTTAAGAGAATTCCAATCCATGCATCAGTAATCAGCTAGTATGCCTTTTCTGGGATTGGTTGGTAGTGGCTACATCCACCACTAGGGGGCTTTCGCGCTCTCCTCTCGTTCCAGTAAGCATTGTATCATGCGGTGCTACGCAGAGCTAAACCAGGTAAAACATCATACCAAACATGTATGAATGTGACGTCATGCTTAGCAATAGAAATAACAGCAATAATGTGGGTTTATTTTATTTTTCTATTGTATTTGTGGCTGGCTCTCCCTCACTTTGAAAACATCTGGGCTACACTGACAATCAAATGCTACATTTTGCTGTCCATTATGTAACAATTGTGAGGGAAAAGTTAATTGGTAGCAAGTTATGTTGTTAGAAAGAAATATTTGCTCTTGTTTGACATCTTTTGAATGTTTTAGCCCGGTTAGCACCTTTTGCTAACAGAATGTGTCACTTTGACCAGGAGTGCCGCCGTTTAGGCCCGTTTGATAACAGTTTGAGTCAACAGAAACCGTAAATGAGCCACACATTCAGGGTCACGTATTTCTCTATGGAATCACTTTTAGAGAATAGAGCCAATTGTGGATTTATGGAAATGCTGACATGTTTTTGCTTTTTCATTTATTCATTTAGAATCTCGCTCACCCTCAGATTCATACCTTTTCTTCTCGCGTCCATCCTTTCATCAGCCTGTTTGTTCATTCCTCCGCTCGCACGAGAGACGGACTTTTACGACCCTTCTGATTCGCTCCACGCCTTTATCCAAGAGTCCAGTTCATCCCCAAGGCGAAGTTAAAAGCAGAAATTATATTCCACTCCATCATGGCGGATTTAGGAGAGCCATCTCGGTTTAATAATAGAAGCTTAAATTTAAGAGAAAAGCGGAGCAGCCAGTAAAGGAGCGGTTATTTAGGAGGAGAAAAGGTGGAGCGGGTTACACTATTTATACTATATTAGTTTTAAAACTTAGACATTAGAGGTTGGCCTTGATGTCTCATTTATTCTGTCACTGTGAACTATCATCATTATGTATAAATAAAAACTCTGTGATAAACTGGCTGTACGACTAATGCACTTTTCATTCCAAATTGATTCTCTGATCTCTAGCACCGGGTGTTTTTTCTGACAATATCAGGTCATCCATCACCGTAATTCACTCACTGCCGCGGTAAATGCAAGCATTAAATAAGAACAGCCTAATTCAGATATCATTCGGTAAACAGAAGACAATTGGTCTGCACACGACTCTGTTGCAACTTGCTGACATTCCTGTAGCTGCCACCAGAAGAGAGCGGTGGCACCAAAACACCGAGTTCCTTTAAACCGAGACTAAAAACCCAACATGTTTGGAGTTGCTTTTCAACCACAATAAATGAAACACTGACCAACATTTGGACGGGTAACGACGGCACTTGGCAAAACGTAATGTTTCAATTGTTGACTGTGTATTTTATAATTTTGTATTTTTGCGTTTTTAAGATAGAAAGCACTTTGAACTACCTTATTGTTGAAATTTGCTGTACAGATAAACTTACTTGAACTGAATGCTGTTGCATCATTAGTTTCCTTTTCATTACAAATCAAAATTGGTTTATTTCGCGAAACTGCAATGGAAACACTTTTGTCACGTCACACGAGTCACGTGATCAACAACCGGATGTTGTGCCAGAAGAAGACGACAGGAAGTAGTAGGATGATGGCGCGACTTGGTTTTTATTGACTTGTTGTGGGAACAAACTTGTTCATGTGTGATTTTAATTGCGCTTCTTATTTAATGGAAACGCGAAATTGTGCATTTTTGACATTAGCGGAATATCAACAAAGTCTTACGAACATCTGTAATGGAAATGCGGCTACTGACAATTTGAAAATGTCCTCATAAACCTTCACGTTAAAAAATCGTTTGGACATGTTTCTTGATAAATACTGAGAATATGAAAGGCTGTTGAATCCTGTCATTCTCTTCCACATTTCTGTACATTAAACCAAAGCAGATGGGCGCGGACAAAGATTGGATTCTGTGTTTCCCCAACATTTCCCTTATTGATTTCCAAATCAAATTTAAAATTTGAAAGACATTTGTACCAAACATCTTTGCTTCTCCACACCCTTTTGGACATTGTGCGTGGTAAAGAAATTTGTTAACACAAGACAGCTCTCACTTTCACTTTGAATCTGCCTCAAACTTAGAAATTGTAATTTGCCTCACAATCCTCTCAAGGCTCCGACTGAGTGCAGGACGAGTCAGCAGTCGTCCCCGAGATCCTATTACATAAACCATAACAAAACTTTTCTGTAATTAAAACACATTTTATTGACATTATCTAATATTCTCTTTTTTGATTTCTGCATCACTTATTTATTTATTTTTTGGTAAGGTTTATAGACATAGACATCCATAACACTTCTCCACAGCTGCCATGTGGGGCTGCCAGTGTGCTAAGTAGGAAATTCACAGGAAAAAAAAATAAAAGAATCTCTTCTTAGTCTTTGATAAATCTTTATAACAACGGCAGGGAATGCAGTCTTCGTTAACCGCTGCTTCCATTTCTTCTCAAGGTCATGTGAATGTCTGGGTGAGTGTGTGTGTGTGTGTGTGTGTGTACATCTGCTATAGGACCCCTGCTATTGGTATTCAACTCCACATGCAGTCATTCTCATGCACTGATTGAGCTTGTTGTCTAAATGAGGAGCAGTTAATTACCTCCTCACCACCGCAGCCACCAAGACCACACAACACAATGCCACACCTGTGGTTAACAAACTGGACCGGGACAGGGTGGGGAGAGACTGCAGAACATCAGAGCACTATGAGGGAACGAAGCGAAGGAAAGAAAATGTGTGGATTTAAGAATGAGTGTCGGAAGAAGGGAACTCGGGTGAGTAAGAGGAGGCGGGGAGGAAGAGAGTAGAAAGGTGAAGGGGATTTGTAGACGTCGGGAACATGACAGGACGTTGGTTAATAAACCAGAAGCCAAAACATGACAGGGAAAAGTTGAAACGAAAGAATAAAAGACGTTTATTCTCACGACAGGGAGATAAATCAAATAAATACAAGGAACCGAATGAAAGGGAAAAAAAAAGAATGAACTGCAATGACAGTGGGACCACAGGAAGCTGCTTTAAAGAGCGTGGCTGTGCCGGCCTGGCAGCAGTACGCCGTGACATGGCCCATTTTTCATTATCGCGGTGATTTATTAACAAAGTGCTGAGAGAATCATAGCAGGGGCTTTTGATTAAGGCCATTAGATATTAGACATTAGCCGTGAGATTACTCACGCTGATGGGGTGCGTGTGAAGTTTTTCAGAGCGGGGCTTGCCTTGGGGTAGCCGCCACGCCACGCCGACTCCTCTTTGAGAAGCAGCGTACTGCAGAGTAACTGCACTTAGCCCGACTTTGACTGTTTTTTTTTTTTTTTTTTTGCTGTCTTTTGTTTTCTGAAGTATTTTGTTATTCACTATTTTTTTTTTAACTCAAGAGCTCAAAGAAGCAGCCTAAGGATGTGTTGTATGGGGGTATCAGTCAGTTTGAGCTTCACAGTGTTTGCCAAGCACATACATTACTGTATGACTGTAAATGCTGAAGTCATACAGTCATATTTGATCAATTGTAATATGCATTTTGATGAGGCTCCTTTGTCGGATTAAAAATGTCTTTTTGAAAATAACATCCTAAAGTGAGGTATTAAACAAACTTTTCATTAAGTCCACATTTCTGAATTATAAATGTTTTATTTATTGGTCTGATGTAATGTTCTATTTTTTAAATGTCATATTTTTGTTAGCTGCAAGTTGGAAAAGGCTCCATGACGCCCAATTCTTTTGTCTGGTTCTGCTTTTTACAGTTAAAAAAAGGTTTAAGCGCATAAAAAAAACCCACAGATATGTAATATATATTCCTCATAAAAACAGCTTTATTAACAGTTCAAAAGCTGTTCTTTTTGGCCGTTCTTATTGTCTTTGAATAGTGTCAAAATGGTGCAACTGTCCAAACTCAATTGCTGTTTCAAAAATGTCTTAAAAATAACATTAAATCTGCTCAATTATATTTTATTACCTATTTGGCATGAAAGTGTTTTCTTCATCCTGTACACATTTTCAAAGCATTTTTAGTTAGAATTCCATTATAACATATGAACAAACTTTATCCGATGATGTCCATTTAGCAAAATATCGTGTGGTGCAATCATCGAGGAATTCCCATTTTTGGACTTATATTTTGAATTCCAATCAAAACCAGGAAGTTGCATCAGCCAACATTCCGCCAAGAACCTCTGGAGACGGCAAAGAGGTTTGCTAACCTTTCTCAAATTTGATTTAAAAAAAAAAAGTGTCACTTTTAGCAGTTAGTATGTAGTTGCTATATTTGGACATAATGAGGTAGGACCTCAAAAAACTTTTAATATTTAAATATTCCTACAAATATCTGTTTTGATTATTAATTTTATATTTGCCTTGTGTGGGAAGCTAGCTTATGTTTTTAAGGAGGATAATTATTTCCTTGTTAATGTTGACTGAACATGAAAATATAATAAGAGACTAATACTGTAAAACGATTGTAAAAGACTGCAGGAACAGAAACATGAACTGAAAAAGCAGGTCACACATCTGAAGAAACAACTAAGATGAAAAAACTAAATGATAAATTTAGAAAAAAATGAAAAGAGAATGGCAAGAACAAAAAGCAAGTCTGAGTGAAAAATTCAAGCCAAAGGGAACCAAAAAACTGTCAACACAGAGGAAGCAGGCAGTTGTCAACTTTCTGTCCAGAGATGAAAACAGTCGTCCTCTATCAGGGAGAAGAGACACCATCACCAAAAATAAACAAAAAATGCAGAGAAGAGTTTTAACAAAGCCGCACATTGAGCTCCATGTACTGTATCCACATCTGGAGCCACATCTTTTCATGTCATACAGTTTGTAAAAAAACATCCTTTCTTTATCACTGAACCAAAGACCAGGGGTAGAGATACCTGCGCTTGTATGGAACATGAAAATATGAATCTTTTGGTCAGTAAAGACTGAAGACCAACAGCATTTTAGAGTTATTGAAAATGATCGTATGCGACCCTAAAAGCAAAGCATCCATGGATCGTGTGTGTAAAGTGCTGCTTTGATGAAATTGAATTCCCTGACACAGACTGCACTGAGATTTATTGGGAACAATTGGAGAGGGTTACGTCAACAACTGGTGAGAAAACCTTTGCAAAAAATAAATAAGACCTACACAGGGACAATCCTGGACTTAAAACAACTATTTCAGAAACAGATTGAAGCACTTGCCATTCATCAGTTCAACTGGATCCACCAAACGGAGCAGTTCTGTAACCTAAAGCAAAATCTGACTGAATCAGAAGCTGTTCTACATATTGACCTTTCTGAAAATGATGCATGCAAGATGAGCACAGAAATACAGTCTTATCATTTTGGAGTCAGCCGAAAACAGACAATTCACATTGTTGTCCTCTACAAAGCCCACAGCACCAGATCATATGCCAACCATGTGACATGAAACGACTCAGAAAAGTGCCATGGAACGGGTGCCCCATATGGCATTGGTGGCTCTGTAAAGAGGGAGGCTGATCTCTATGTTAGATGTGAGCTGCAGACACCACTGGACTTATATAGGATGCTAGCCAAGAAATGTGGGTCAAATATTACTTACTGCTGGATAAACAACGAGAGCATACAGAAGTATGATGAGCTGATTCCAGGAAATTTAAATGCTGTGAAAGGAACCTTGAAGATACACCAGGTTTTGTCTTCAAGTGCAGTTCAGTCACAGTGAAGCGTCATCCTTCTGCAGACATGCAGTAATGAAAACATCTCTCTTTCACCAGCCAGTAAAAGTCAACCTGAGGGAAACTATGTGCCACATTGCAGTTGCACCAAGCAATCCTGGAGGAACAAGTCAGTCTTCAAGACTTATGTGGCAAATTTGTGATTGTGACCTATGATGAGGTTCCATATGTGGGCCAGATACTTCAGGATGTGGGAGAAGAAGTTCAAGTCAGCACCATGTAACAGTTTGATGACAAGAACTTGTTCACGTGGCCACAAACTCCAGATGTAATCTTTTACTACAAGAAAGATGTGCACGCTGTCATTTCCGAACCTGAGCCAGCAACGTCACGGACTCCCAGGTTGAACAGCCAAGACTGGGAAAGGTTTACAAATGCTTGAAAATAAGCATTTCCCTTTGTTCAAATGGATATTAAAGTCCCCAGCTGTAACATGATAGTTTGAAGTTCTTTGAAATCTTTTTGATTTGAAAGAAGCGTGTTTGTAATGTTTGAAGTTGATGATTAGGTTACTTCATTAATTTGTATGTGAATTAAATTGGTGTGTTTAATTTGTGTTGTTTTTTTGTAATGTACTGTAACTAGAAGTAATTCTATTTTTATGTCTTAAAAGGATTTTGACCAGTTTACTGACCTACATTTATTGTATAAATCATGTGGTGCGACCAATTAAAGTGGTAAATCTATTGAATTCAAAACAGAATATCTATTTTCTGGAGTAGAAATACTAATCACTAATGCAGTATCCTCAAGTGACTGGTGTTATTTTGTTAACACAGTTTGATAAAATGATGAAGAAAAATAGTGATTGAGTCAATTATAAATGGAACTTCAGTTTTTTTGTCATAATTGCCAAAAAAATACAAAGAAATTTAAAATCTTTGCTTCTAAACACCTTAAATAAATGGAAACTAAAAAAAAAACACTCAGACCTAAGAATCAAGAAATCACTCAAATAGAACCTGTCTGATAACATGAAGTCGCACTAAAAGATTTCAAAAAAGCAACACGAGATGTAACGATCTCTATAAAATCTGGACGTGACGGGAAGCAAAGTTACTGACATTTATCATGATGAAAAGGGGATTTCAGAAGTAAAGTTGACAAACCTTCACAATACCCAAATGTTGGTTAAGAGGTACCAACGAATCATCCAGCTTGTGAAAATGGAACCCAAAACAATATCTAAAGCGATGTAGACCTCACTTATCTCAGTTCAGGTCAGAGTTCATGAGGCAAACATTTAATCTGTGGGGAAGTTCCAGCGTGAAAACCAATGGTGACCAAAGGAGCATCACCCTTAACTTCTAAGAAAACACTGTGAACTGAAATGTCAGTTCGAATTGAAATGAACTATAACAAGAAAGGTGGACCTTTTTTGAAAGACTTGCGACATTTGTTGTAAAATCAATACAGCATTTAAACATGTCTGTGGTAAGGTGATGGTACGTTTAGCTTAACAAACAAAGTATGCTTTTGTGCATTTGTTTACATGTTTTTCTGCTTTGCTCTGACTTTGAAAAGAAAATTGATCCTTCCAGGCTGTGGTTTGACAGCTACATGTGCTGAGTAACAATTAACGCTCTCAGCAGTCTTCTGTTCAAACATGAAGCACATTTTCCTCAGCAGCTCAAGTCCATTGGTAGGAAACATTCCACTGTTGCTTACGGTTGGTTAGACAGCTGGAGCTGTAGTATGTAACTTTTAATAAATATGGAAAAAACATATTTTTGTAAAATCGTGTCATGACAGTATTGTATGAAGAAAATTGATCTCCTTCCAGTGCTACAGTTTCCGTCTGAATAAATGCACCACTCCCAGTTAAAAGCAACCAATCAGAGCCAGGAGGCGGGTCTTAGCGCTATCAATCAACCTCGTGTTTCATGCAAATGGTGGAAAAACAGCTTATTGTTACAGGAAAACCATTTATCTGTCATCATCGGTAGCTATGCTTACTAGCCTTAGCATTGTGGTGAACCAGCGTTAGCTTAGTAAAGGCTCTGATTAGTTGATTCTGGCTGAATGGTGCATTACTGTGTTTAGCACTGGGAGAAAGCAGAGGAGCTTGATTTTTTAAGGTTGTCTGTCTTATACTGTCATCAAATTCAAATTAAATAACATTTTATTTGTATAGAACATTTCAGCAGCAGGGCATTTCAAAGTGCTTTACATCATAACAAGCACAAAAACAGAGTCATGCAACATAGAATCAACATTACATTACGTCAAGTGCCACTGTTAAATTAGTAATTGTTTATGTTTCAAATACAACTCTAAACAGGTGGGTTTTTAGTCGAGATTTAGAGGCACTGAGTGTTTCAGCTGTTTTACAGTTTTCTGGAAGTTTGTTCCAGATTTGTGGTGCATAGAAGCTGAATGCTGCTTCTCCTCGTTTGGTTCTGGTTCTGGGGATGCAGAGCAGACCAGAACCTGAGGGGTCTAGATGGTTGGTAGAACAACAGCAGATCTTTAATGTATTGTGGTGCTAAACCGTTCAGTGATTTATAAACTAACATCAGTATTTTATTTTACTGTCATGACATAATGACAATTTTTAACAAATATGCATAATGCAGCTTTACCTGTCATGATGACACCAATGTCCTCATGGACCCATTGGGTAACGTCGGCCTTTTGAACATCAGTTATTCAATACTGTTAAATTAGCAGTACACACAAATGAATTTTACCATATACACATCTTCATAAATTATTTAATTTTCATCTATGTTTTAAGTAACTAGCATAAAATTCGACTGCAGACATGAAACAAAAAAACCCAACACTTCCTCCATTTAACATCCATTGTCTATACTTGCTTTTTATCTTAATACTTTTGCCTTGTTAAAAATGAATCATTTTGTTCAGGACTTTAGTGGCTTTTATAATGATCTATATGAAACCAGTGAATCCATGACAGAATACCTTTTAGGGCTGACAAATCAATAAATCCCCCAATGCAGATGTTTGATTTCTGATCTGGTGAGAACACGGTGGTCTCTCTCTGAGTACTCAGCCTGGATCCACAGTGAGAAAACTAAGGCCGTTTCACTTGCTTACTGATCAAACCATAACAGACATCTCAATTCTTTCATCAGCGTGATGAGTGGGTTTGATAACCGCTATCTCTAGAAGAGGAGGACGGAGCTGTTGCCATAACAATAACCCTGTCATACTCAGGATAATGGTGCCCAAACTTCAGGCATTTACAGAAACTAGACACGACTACAAATCGGCCGATATACGCCTGGTACCAGAGAGGGAACCGCTGGAGAAATCCCGAAACCTCTTGACTGTTTGACTTCAGTTTATCCCCAGAACCCTTGATTTCTTTATTCGATCCCGTCTTTTTTACTTCTTTTGCATTCTCTGACTGTCTTTTTCTGTTTGGTCCCCCCTCCCTCCCAGCACTCTCTTGCCTGTCTTCTAATTCAATTAGTCCTTTGTCTTATCTGCCTCTTCACTGCTCTCTCCAGCTAATCTGATTATAAAGGAGAGCTGGCAATTAAAATACAGATATGAGAGATTCTTTTCTCCATGTCGCTGCCTTAATGAGATCCAGCCTTATGCGAGCCGTCCAGCTAAAGTTCAATTAGGTGGCACACTTGAGCAAGTAAGATGGTCTTCTTGTGGAAAGTACGGTGCAGCAAGTCAGCCACTGGTGACCACCGGCAGCTGCTTGTGAACGTCTCACAGGAATGGTGTCATTTATAGTCAGGGTAAAAAGAAATAACATCTTTTTTCCAAACCTCTGCTGTCAGAACATAACTAGAACTGCAAGCAGTTATCAATGGGTTTCTTGCCCCGCCCCTCTCTGCTCCCAACATCCTGCCAGTCTGGCTTCACTGGGTCTCTTAGCATGTGGACCGAGTTGGAAGTTTCCAGGACAGTGCCGTCTTTTTAAAGATGTTGCCATTATAATGGATTTAGCTTAATGTAGCTCTACACCCGGCCCAACAATTCCTTGCGCACTCTGTACCCTATGTCCCATTTAGTTGGCCTCGCTGGGTCCTTCCGCACTTCAGCTGAGACTGGGGACTGCCATTACAGTGCATTTTGCCAACCTGTGGTTCTGCATCACATTTCCAAAAAATCATTTATAAAAAATAATCATAAATTTAAAAAAATATTTCCAGACCACCATATCTATATCTCTAACAATAAAGGCCCATTCCAGTGACATTATATCAAAGGCTTTTACCATAAACAATATTGTTAGCCATAATTTCAAAGTTTTTCCAATGTGGACTCTTACTCAAAATTGAAAAACATCTATATAGAAAAAATATTCCATGACTGTCTATATCAGAAATAACTTTTTTCCAAGTGATGAGTTAATAGTTGAATAGTTATGAGCTTCTTCAAAAACATAATGGCAGTGTTATACAAATTCATAATAAATACATATTCCAGTAAAAATGCCAAACAATATTTCAAGACATCTGAGGAAACTAAAGGAAACCTTCGAACTGTGTCCTATCTTCCTATGTCTGCTGGTTTTTTAAAATAAAAGTCTTAACCGCTATACTTTCCAACATTGACTTAAATTTTTAGAAATGTCTTAAAAATTCATTAAAACATCACCAAAAATCATTCCAGCTGGACTGATTAATGATTTCTATAAACTCAATTCTTTTTCAATAGAAAAATGACCCAAATTAATAAATGAATGAAAAATCTGTTATTCTTCAGGAAAGAAATATTGTGCAAAACCTTTTTTGTTTGCATAACTTCCACACAACAATAGTTTTTTCCAGCATCCCAACAGATCAATTAGTGAAGCAAAAATTTACCTCTGGTGGGCCAAGAAAAATTTCTTTGTTGTACATATATTTTTTTTTTAGGTATTTTTTATTTTTTTTATCATTATTAGATGTGACTATGTTTCACATTTATGGGCATAGCAGAAACACTGATTAATAAAGTGTCATGTGGACTTTGTGTTCTTCATACTGAGAACATGAGAGCTGCTATTTCATCACTGAGATCTTCATTGGTAGGATTTTTACTTTATCCACAGTGTTGATGTATGGAAACATTTTGTCCGTGAAGGTGTGCATGAAAGTGTGTATGTGTGTGTTAGTATCCAGATCAGAGAACGTCAGTTTTCCTCTTTCCCAGTCCAGATTCACTCTGATCCTCTGGAACATCTTCTGAAAGGAGAGCTCTCTAGGAGGAGCTGTTGCAGACTCCGCTGAGTATTGTCTTTCATAGAAACAGAGAACCAAAAATCCAGACTCCATGTTTCCCTTCCTCTGGGCAGACTCTGCTAACACCCCAAGCTCCCAGAATTCACTGCCACTAACATCAACGTCCCAGCTGTGCTTCCCTGAGTTAAAGCCCTCAGAACTCAGGACAGCGCATAAGGTGTCGAACCTCTCTGGATTATCAGGAAACCGCTTATTCTCTCCAAAAGTCGCACTGGTCAGATCTTCAGACAGGATCAGTCGAGAATCAGCCGTGTTTGGGTCCAGGATGAGAGGCGTGTAGGACACTGTGTCCTTCATGTTGCTCCAGATGTTGAAGGCCAGGTTTCCCAGATGTTTGGCCTGGTCTATCAGAGCTCCTGAGGGCAGCTGTTGGTCCTCCTGCAGGGGGCAGCGCTGGACTCTTTCCACTGCAGCTTTGTAGTTGGTCAGGAATGAGACGTCTTCAGCTCTCAGCTCCTCCTCTGTGGCTCTGACTGTGTCTGAAAGAGCTGCTATCTCTCTGCTCAGAGCCTCCATCTTCTCCTTCATCACCCCCCACTTCTGCTCCTCTTCCTCCCTCAGTGCAGCCAGCCTGGCCTCCTCTTCCTCTGCCAGAAACTGATGAAGCTTCCTGAACTGCTCCTTAATCTGCCTCTCTGTGTTTTGGCTCTGGACCTTCAGGTGCTCTGCTGTCCGATCAAACTCCTCTTGAACTTTCTTCCTGACCGTCAGGTTCTCCTTCAAAGGCTGAAGAACTTCTTCAAGGTTCTTCTTGCGTTGCTGAGCAGCTTCATCGATGGATATGAATCTGTGCTTGGAGTGTTTTTTGGAATCTTTGCAGACGACACACACTGGCTGCTGATGGTCCAGACAGAAGAGTTTGAGTTTCTCAGAGTGCAGACTGCAGAGATCCTCTGAAGCCCTCTGAGCCGAATCCAAAAATGGTGGATCATCCATCGAAGATCTCCTCTTACAAACTGGACACTCTCTTGCTGGTTTCTCTCTCCACCAGGTCATCAGACACTCCTTACAGAAGCTGTGGCTACATGACAGAACAACCGGAACCTTAAAGACATCCTGACAGACCGGGCAGCAGAAATCCTTCTCTGATCTGGAAGCCATTTAGTCTCTGGGTGAAGCTGAAAACACAGAAGCTCCAGTCAGTCATGGCTCCACTTCCCTCAAAGTGATTTTGAGTGACATTCTAGATCCAACTCACCTTCAGTGTGAGGAGTGTGAGCAGCTTGAAGCAGCAGTGTTGGAGTGTTCCCCTTTTCTCTCCTTCAGATGGACTCAGTCAGAGAGAAGCTTCTAGTTTGTTCTGAAGGGAAATCTCTCTGCAGGGAGCAACAATCACAAACCGTTTCCTGCTTTAGTTCAGCTCCAACTGGGGTGTGTTTCATTCCAAAGTCCAGAATTCAACTTTTGAGCTGCTGTAAACGTCACTGATTAACAGTTTTTATTTTTGTCTATGTAGATCAGAACAGGACCAGTAGAATAACCTGTCCTCAGTACTGCAGCCATTCTGGTAAAGATGCTTTACAAAGACATACACTGATGATGGAAAGCATCAGTGTATGTCTGATAGAGGTCAGGCTGCCTTTTCCCGCCTTCGGGCCTTCTGTCCGACAGAAATGGCGATTCCTGATAAGGACTAACCTAAAAAGAGAAAATCATGAACATATCATAAATATGGAAATGACGCCATGTAAGCAGAAAGATGTGGTTCATTGAACATAAGAAAATTAATTTATTAAACACAAGAGGGCTTTCATATCTGCTTTATAGGCTGGATCTGAACAGTGTGTCGAATTTCAAGACTTTCTGCAAAGTCTGAGCTGCTACTGCTAGCAATTAGCTAGAAACTTCATAAACGGTAATGTCAAACTTTTACATGGCCCTACGAACCTGGGTCAAACATTTTCAGCTTAATGAAAGGAACTTATCAAAATGTTTTAGCCCTCTAAATGGAATTAATTATTTTTCATTATTTTTTTTTCCCAAATGTTAAAAGTTAGATCCACATTTTTGTGCATAAGCCACGCCCACTTTGACCAATCATTGCCAAATTGATAGTCTTATGATTGTACTATGAAGATACCCACCAAGTTTCATAAAAACACATTCTGCCATTTTGGCAGTATAAATTTTACCTACTTAAAGCGCCCTCTAGTGTTGGATCATGCTGAACATGAACACAAACATTATTTCACCTTAGGCACCATTGTTCTGAAAACTACTTAGAAATCTTAAATCGTTTTGAATTTACTCAATAAACCTTTTTGATGCAAAAATCAAAATTTTTGGAAAATCTGTCCACATTGTTTGGTTAGCCAATCGTTCAGAAAAACACAAGTGAGGACAACTTTTCAGCATCTGTTCGATCATTGTGCTGACATGCTGAACAGGCTAATGTTTTGGTTCTGAGTAAAGCCTCATTTGCAACATGTCAACCACACATTTTGCTAATCAAGAATGCTGCGTTACCATAGCAGATGCTGGATGTGTTGGGTGTACGCTGCATTTAGGAGCAATGAGCCCTCTCCTTCTCACATTCTTCACACTTATAAAATGTTTCTTACCACACTTACAGTTACGGATGCGTTTCTTCTACTGTGCCAATCTTTTTCTACACATTTACTTCACAGTTTTTTTTACCCAACATCCTGCGTTTAGAAACACATGAATGAAGTTCTCATGAAGGTGTGGGAAAAGCGATAAAGCCGGTTTACCAGCTTGATTGGCAATAAGAAAAAGAATAAATCTCCAAGTATCTTGTTATGACTGTCTGATGAGTTTCTCATTTGTATGATCTGTGGAGCACACAGTCTAATCATCTTCAGGTTTTCCCAAATGATATTTAGTAATTTCCCAATATTTCTTTTCTTATGTCATTATTTTTATCAGCTTTGGGATGCTGGGAGGAAGTTCGTTCTGACCCCTGTTGTTACTTCATCTTCATTTTTTGATATTGCTCTGGTTAATTCCCCAATCGGCAATATCTCACACAATATGGATTACGAACATGTTCCAATCAACAGAATATGCTGGTGGTATGTTTCTGATGTCATTTGTGCTTTGCTTCAACCAGCTGCAAATGCAGGCCTGGGATTAAGCACATATTTTCTCAAAGATTGTAAGTGCTTAAATCATAACAAGGATGTAAGTAGAAACTCAAATTGCAAAAAAAAAAGGAGTAAGAAAATGTAAAAGGACTCAAAGAGGGTGCTTGTCCAGTAGCCTTAGTCCTAGTCAAAGTTTTAAGGCTAGATTCAGACAACAACATAGCAACCTCTTGATGCCAAAGGCAAAAGGCGATCTGCCATGCATCTGGCAGGATTGTTAGGCTGTACAATCAAAGTCATGTCAGAGCTCTGAATAAACTGTTGTGTGATTGCTCAGACGTTTGTTGCCATGTTTCATGCAGAAATGCACCTGAATGGCAATGTTGATATTTGCTTTAACTATTCCACTTCCACTATGTCTTTTCTTTATCTGCAGGAGACATGAATACATTTATCTGACACAATGAGTAATAATGTGCATTTTTATTTTTCTTCACTAAACAGCTGTTATAATAATCAACCTGGACGGTAGAGGAGTAACGTCTTCTGAAGCAGAGGCGTGTCCCCGAGGTGGTCTGCTTGTCAATGAAATGCATGTGTGAACACGAATGTCGCAAAACCACATGACCTCGCAATGACTGTTTGGCTTCGGAAATAAGTGGGAGCCTTTGGGGTCGTTGCCCTGATAGAAGGCTAACCTTAATCGGGTCGTTACTGTCTTTTTTTCCAGTTTTGCTATACTTTTCATCACTAAGCAATATCCTACCAAACATGATCTCTATTTTCTAAGGCTGGGTTCAGATCGAACGTGATTTGAGAATCTTGAGCACATCAAGAAGGCTTGCGTTTAAAGCATTTTGAGCATTCTATGGGCGTCAAGTTTATCCAACACTGGATAATCTGTTGGAAAATCTGAACTTTTTCTGCTCGATGTAGAGCAGTCGTCCCCAATCCCTGGGCAGCGGACCGGTACCAGTCCGTAGACCAATTAGTACCGTGCCGCACAAGAAATAATTAAATATTTCCATTTAATGTATTATCTGAGTCTGTAGGATCTTTTATTTTGAAAATCCTTTAACCGGATTCTCTCGGTTACGTCTTGCATGCTAACATTGAGCCCACAAGCAGAAAAATGAGTAAGAAACAGATCAGATGTCTATGGAAAGTTTATTTGCGAAAGAAAAAGGCCCAGAGAAGAGACAGGAGGATGGGTTTATCCCGGACCAGCAGGTGATTCCCACATTCCAAGCCCACTATGCGGTGACCGGCTTGATAATGAGGGAATGAAGCTTCAAACTGCTTCATCACGTAGAGACCAAACACCCTGTGCTCAAGCAACACACCTCCGGTGTTACTGTGTCCAGTCACTCCCAGATGGACCATCTCGTTGCAGACAAATAAGCTCAGGGTTCCCATTGATTTGTAGTTATTGAGAGTTAAAATTTTCATTAAAGTAAAATGTTCGTTTTTGTGGAGCATCTGTATCTTATTTTGAAGGGATGTGTAAACGTTACCATAGCGACCAGAGTCTGAGAGCATTAGGGCAGTGGTCAAGACTAGAAGAGTAGAGCTGGTGAGTCTTAAGTCTGGTTCACATGGCATGATTTAAGAATTGTCGGCTGATTTCCAAACCTCTGTGATCACAGAGCTGATGAACAAGAGGTTCGATCGGTTCGCGTGTCCAGCCACATGGCAGGAGCAACACACCACACACAAACCGCTTCCAGTCACGAACATCACGATTCTAGAAGAAAATCCCTTAAAACCCCCAACATACCATAAGTGAATTTAGAGTACCAAACATGTCCGATGATGTAGAAGCAGTAGTGATAGTTTGTGGACTCATGTTAAGCGATAAAAGACGTAACAAAAAGAAAAAATGTTGGATAAGCATCTGTACTGTGCACTAAACCAGGCTCTCAGCTGACGTAAGCTGTTGGGGATTCCCCTCTTCTTCACTTCACTTTCTGATTGGCTACCTGTCATATTCAACAGGTTGTGTTCTCCTTCCCTGTCAGGGAAAACCCCACACACTGCGATAATCAGGCCAAGAAAATCCAACATGTTGAATATGCCCGATTTTAGATGGGAGCGGTCCCTACCTTCTATGTAACACACCACACACTGCAGGATGATCGGTTAGGATTATCGCAGCGACAATCTTAGAACTCGGAGTGTTCTAAGATTGTCATAAGGGGAAAATCAGGGCAAAAAAGTGAAAATTGTGTCATGTGAACCCCCCCCCCCAAATCCACCCCTCAGGCCGCAGTAAAATTGTCAAGCCTTGACCAGTCCACGGTGATAAAAAGGTTGGGGACCACTGACCTTTTTATCAGGTCCCCAACCTTTTTATCACCGTGGACTGGTCAAGGCTTGACAATTTTAGAACATCATCTAACATCATGTAGAACGTCATGATGTTAGATGACGTTCTACATGATCTAGCTGGTTGATGTAAAACGTCTGATGTAGGCGCCCGACAACAACATTCTCTTGCTTTTAGTAAATAAAGCCAAGAGACTCTCAATATTTCAGCTGTCATTGTGCAAAGAGACTGGGAGAAACGAAAAGTCAAGATGCTCCTCCCAACATGTGTCATGACATTTGATATCAAGCATTTGACTCCAAAGTGCATAAGCTTGAAGAGAAGGATGCACTTTTGACGTGCGAAGCGGTCTGAACGCAGCATTAATGTTATTGTGCAGTTTTGCTTTACCAAGTTGTAGTGTTCAAGGACTTAAAGGTGCACTGATAGGTCCACCATAGAGATGTTCAACTGTCTCTTAAAAGATAACATGTGTATGTTTGGTTTGGGAAAATTTGTCTAAGACAATAACCCAGAACGTCTAGTCATCATAACCCACAAGCACCAAGAGGCTTTTCAAAGGCGTTTTGTTGTAACTATAGAACTGATTTCCTCATAGTTTTGGTTCACACTTCATTCTCCAGCATTTTCTATGAAAGCTTTGTGCCAGTTCCTTCCATGGGTTGGTGTTGGTCTGCGTGAGAGTCTTCCTACCACCACCTCTTCAATAGCAGTAAACAGCATATGGGCAGAGGTGATTACAGTGGTATGCCCTTGGTGATAGCCGAATCAAAAGCTTCCCAGTCGGTAGCCAGAAGCCGAGTATTCATCTGTCTCTTTTGTTTGTTGACGATGACAAGCTGTAAAAAATAAAAAAATAAAAAACCTGCCTAGTTGAGCTGCGGCTGGTTCTCAAAAGAACGTTAACAACACAGAGATTCATTCCTATTCTCCTCCTCCAGTGATAAAGAAGCTGTCAAACAATGAACAAATATAATTTAAATAACTGTTACGATAGCAAATTGATACCCTTTATTGGTAGCTGTTAGATTAAAATTACACAGCAGAGATTCTGTTCTTTTGCTTTCAAATGGCTCTTTGTTTTCGCTGTCAGCAGAGGGCACAGAGCAGCTGTCTGTGGACAAATGCAGCAATCTGTATAAATTTCACTCAAGGTTCCTTAGAGCTCATTCAACATAACAGCTCTGTTCAGATGACATTTTGGAGAAAACTAATGCACAATAACGGAGCAAAATTGATCAAGTAAGGGAGAAAATTGTTTGGTGTTCAATCTAATGTCATTTTGTCGGCGTTGCAAGTTTCTTGTGATTTTAAATTTGAGACTGTGGTCTTAAAAGTTCAGGAACTCCTGCATTGGAATAACTGTGGGATGAGATTTGTGCAAATATAAGAGGTCAAAAACCCTTTCTCTGTATGCTCCACCATGGCAAATGTTACAGAGTAAGTTGTACTGAATTAATAGTTTTTGAGAATTGCCCCCAGCACTCCCTCTGGTGGTTGTTTTGAGTCAAGAAAACAGGACGCAGAAAAATCCAAAATGGCCGAACACCATGCTGAATTGTTTATAAGCTAACCTCGTGTTAGCCTTAAGACGCTGTTGATTTGGACGAGATTTGAACATAAGTATGGATTATGACAAATATAATAATTATTTCTTTGTTTTTATGATCACTTGTACATTCAAGTTAGTTAAGTAAATGTTTTTAGTTTAGCTTGCAGTAAGCAAGCTAAACTAAAAATGCTATGCAATGCTTTCAGTTTTAAAGAAGGCAAAGGTCAGATGTCATTCTTCGAAAAATCTGCAAAAAAGAAGAAGTCTGTTTATTGAAGTGTTATGCTGCTGTCTTAAAGGTGAGAACTAGAAAATTCAGGACAAGGACATCAGATTAAAAATGAAGGGATTATGCCAAGCATAAAACGAATAAATGTTGAATCTTTTACTTACATTTTCCAGTGTGAGATTTTGCTACTGCCATAGAATGGAATAGATGACCACTTCCAATAAAAAATGAACTTGTTTCAAGGCTTTTTAAACCTTGAAACAGGAGGCGAGGAACTGTCTTACTACCATCCATCAGCCTGTAATATTTATTGAGTGCCAGTCTTAAAACATGGCCAGAATTAAATCTGATTTGCACTAACTCAGAAATTTTAATGATGTGCTGGATATCATACCACACGGGAGAAAATCATTGTTTTTCTATCCTGTGCTTGGTGAGTTGATGCACAAGCCAGTAGTTTTAGTTTTCCAGTTCTCCTCTGTAGTCTCAAACGGAAGAAATGCTCCGTTGCAAACAGGCAGAAATAAAAGTAAAGATTGGCCATTAGTTTGGCTTGAATACAGACAACATGGGCACATATGACATTTGGGAGGAATAGAGAGTTAGCATCAGATTTGATTTCCTGCATTACACTGGCTTTCGGTACAACAGAAACAATTTGGTGAATTGAAACGACACGGTTTGTGCAGAGCGGCGTAACATGCAGCCAGGCTTCGGCCTGTTTGATTCTCAGCCACTATTTAGATGTTATTAGACTTTCTCGTGATTAGTAGTGTGGCGCTTCCACTCATTTTCACACTGTAGTTTCTGTCACTGCTCTTAGTGGCTGGTGCTGAAGCAAGAGAGGCCTTTATGCAGTAAATCATCCCAGTTTGGCTGTTGTACAACGCAGAGCCAACATCCTTCATCTGAGTCTAAAACCGCAATATGAAGGTCCAGAGCCAATCAGAGGGCTAACACACTCCACCATCAATTAAATAAAGTCATTTTATTTGCAGGCTAATAGCTCCAAAACCACAGCATGACTTTCCATTAACCACAGCTTGCCAATCAGCAGGTTGTTGGAATAGTGGCATTGCAGGATTGCAGTACTCTAAAAAAGTGTTTGATCTAGAAAACAAAAACAGAAGATGCAGTGGGTGGACAAACAAATGCAATATTAGACAAAGAGAACCTACATGGATATAAAGTATAGTTTTTTTACAGGATGATTTTATGTATTGAGGAAAGAAAAAGATATCTAAGTTAGAACTGTTATACATCGAAGTAGAAAGGATATGAAGTGACTGTTCAATGAACTTTGGTGGCTTCAGAAGTGAATTGGTGTGCTTGTATTTTTTTTTACTAAACAACCAGCTTATGCTCAACACTCCAAGGCTCACACTGCTGTTAGGCGTGAGATAAAAAGATTTTAGGTGTTTAGCCTCGGATACTTTCAGTATAAATGTTGACATTGCTGATGGATCAGATTCTGAAGCCTAATGTTTGTTAAGGGCTCCAACTGATGCAGGTCTATTGATTTGCCGCATTCCAGAGATCCAAATTTATGACGGCCTTTTGCCAGCGATGCAGCTTGAGATTTTCATATTGCATTGAGAATGACAGTCAATGAGACCCACCGGCCACCAGATTTAGGACAAAAGCTCACAGACGTTCTTTCTTTCAGTTTAGGGTGCATTCACACCATCCCTGTTTGTCCGCTATGACTGAACTCAAGTTAGTTTATCTCGAAAGTCCAGTTTGTTTGGGGAGGTGTGAGTGTGTCAATCTCTGACTATGCAGAGTTCCCAAAAAAGTGAACTCTGGCCTGCCTATAAACTTAGGTCTTAAGTGAACTCTGGAGTGTTCAAATACATATGTGAGCGCCAGAGACTGGTTCAAAAGCAGGAAGTGGACTACAGCACAGGGCATTCTGGGAAAATACAACTCAAACAGACACGTGAGTCTAGCGCTTGTGAGACGAATGGGTCGTAGTCCTTTGCTAAAGGCCAAAAAGGAAGTCACACAATCGCTAACATCTGACGTCACTGCATTTTTGTTAACATTTGGTGAAGAAGGAAGTTGCTCTCTGTGTCTTCTTCGGATGTTTGTTGTGTTGTTTCCTTCAGTGGTTCTTCACACGGTGCCACGACAGGTGAGGAAGGGAACAGGTTTTTGGATCATTTGACACAGTTTAGTGTGAAAGCAAACTCTGGTTCCAATCGAACCAAATCTACCGGACTATTAAGTGTGAAATCCTTACGAGGTTTATAAACAGGCCCAAAGACTCATTGAAAGAGGTTGAAAGCTCCTCTCCACAGCAACATAATGGAACATATCAGTGAAAGAACCAACAAGTAGGTGTGCAAACCCAGACACATTTTGTACCATGTGAAGGTGATTCCTTTCTGTGAAGGTGCTGTGGCGCCATCGCTAGCTATCTGTCATGCAGCTTTGAGTGCAGCTACAAAACAAGAGTAGGTCAGCTTTTAGGAGGAAACTTTTCTGAAGACGGCTGCTCCTTCAACAACCATCTCTCTGATATTATGTTGTCGTGATGGAGGGGCACTTCACATTCAGCTGAACAGAACTGATAAAGATGTGAGTCACGAACACTATCCGGACAATAGCCGTGTTCCTTTCATCTTCCTCTTTAACGAGAGTTGTACATGTGAATTGCTGACGTGACATCACAGCTATTCATTTTAATTCATTCACTCACTTTCCTTTTGCCAGCTAAACAAGTCCAGATCGAGGCTAGCGTTTGCGTGGGTGGTAATTTTCTCAAACATGGAGCAACAATAAAGTCAGAAGTGAAACACATTACTTTGAATTTGCCTGCACTTCCTCTAAACTCTAGAAGTAATTGGCTGAGTTCCATCTGCTACTTCAGAGTTGCTCAATGCCTCCTGACAAAACGGGTCCAAAAACCCCCCCACACCCCAAATAAACCGGAAACTTGTGTTTTTTTGTTGTTTTTTTATTGTGTGTGTGTAACTGAAACCTAAAAACAGGTTAATTAATTTAATAGTCTTATTTTTACCAACCAACCAGCAAGCATAAATAATGCAAACAGATAGTGAACACAGTAGAGCCATTAATTGCATTCACATAGTTTTCCAAAAGAGCAGTTTACACTTCTATCAATATCCATTTAGCACATGCTAAACAGGATTTTTTTTTGGTCTTTGCTGCCAGGCTCCAAGTTCCTGACTGACCATCGCTTTACAGAGGAAGGTCAAACTCCAGCGCCCAGCCTTCTCCAAATAGACAAGTTTTCTTTTCATTGTCCAGGCGGACGAATCTATCCAAAAAGCCATATCATGGAAAGGGCCGCTGCAGTTGTGGACAGCTCTGTGGTTTAGTATTAAAAAATGTTAAAAATTCATTGAAAATATGATTAGGTAATGAGGTGTTGCTGGAAGACATTACTGTCAACACTTAAACACCAACTACAGAGCCTCTTCAAAAGACTAGCAAAAAAATTATATAAATAAAATTAAATTTTTTTTTTGCTCTTTTATTAAGTTCTAATGATGCAGTCAGCCAGTGGATCTTAAAACAGGCTTTGTAATGCTGGTCACAATTGAAAGTTAAAAGTAAAATTAAAATAAATGTTATCTAAACTTGATAATAAAGAGTAGGTATGTTTGTACGCCTGAGGATGTTCTGTGGGTACAAAATTAAAGTTTTTATTGTATTACGTTTTTATGTGTTTTTCTAAATACGAAGACTTGGTTGTAATTCATTCTCGTGAATGTTGCACTTGACTGAGAAGTCAGAGTCTCCCAGTTCTGAGAGCAACTGGATCGCAGCGTTGCAGACCAGCTTCAACAAACACATTCTGAAAGAAACGGCTCAAAGAGGCAGTGTTATGCATTTTCCAACCATATAATAATTTTATTGCACAATCAAGTAAATATTTTAACTTCAGTTGTTATAAGAATAATGTCAAATTTTGACTTTGTATTTTAACGCCTTAAAAACTACGTCTCTTTCTGAAAGTCATCACAACATTCATAACTCTATTAACCCTTCAACAATGTTCTTACCAGCGCTGAACCGAGAATAGCTCCGATAAGTTCCACCAGGTGTTTGCTAATTGCTGCTGGCTAGTCTGAAGGAGTTGAGTGGGGGAGGGGTTCTCTGTCAGGCAGAGGATGAAGCTCCTCCTCAGAGATGAAGCTCATCTCTGAGGAGGAGCTTCATCCTCGAAGGTGGAGCTAGGTCCACCCAGGTGTTTTACACAGCTGAGTGGTTGTCATGGAGATTAAAGGATTATTTTTCAAGCATGCGTGAAAGAATCAAAGCAACGCTGCAGGTATGTTTTTGATGAAGGAATAACATTATAACAAGATGTAAAGCTCAAAAAAGTCGATTTTACATAACACTTTAAATCTTAATATAAGTACATCTGATTAATTGAAATTACTTTAGTTCACGTTATTACAAAACAAATATGTCCTTCAATGGAAAAAATATATGTATTTTTCACATTTTTAAGAACAAGCTGAAGTGTGTGGAAGGACATGATGGCAAAACTAATAACCAGCAAAGGAAAAAAAAAGGAAAGTCCACAAAAACATCACAAACATGTTTTTAGTCGCTCGAAAAGCTTAATTCTGCTTCACATTTAACCCACCGCGCCGCCGCCGTGGTAACTTATTCAGAAAGAAAAGCCAGCTTCCACCTTCACTGGTTTAATCTGAGCACAGCAGCTCTAATTCCCGCCCTGTGGCTCGGCTCTCCGCTGTTATGGTATCACCGGGCCACATCTCTGCGGACCTCTCTCCAGGGTACAGACGATGTTTACCCAACATTTCTGGGCCATCCGCTGTTAGCCCCGAAACAATCAGCTCTCCCCAGCACCAAGCGTCCAGCTGTGCACAATTACTACTCAACAAGCCTTCCGCCGGACACCAGCTGCTTCTGCCCACTTTTGTCTTCCTCAGCCAAACCTTTGAGGCTGTCGTATAAAAACGAGCCGATTGGGAGACTGAAGAGACAATTTTGTGTCAACTATGCTCCAATGCAGCGCTTTCCGTAGCATTTAACCTTGAGATTAATTTCTAAAAAATTGCATGGAAACCAATGATTAACTTCCTCAGTGGAAGACGGAAGGCAATATTTGCAAACAGCGGGGGCAACCAGCAGAGTAGCTTCTCTCCTGCGAGCTACAGGTATGACAACAAATATTCAATTAAAAAAAAAGAAAGTTCTCCTTGAAGACATTTAGTCTTCCCAGTGCCGTAATTGCTCGCGTCTTCTTCAGGAGAGGAGAGCTTCAATAACCTACTTCATCTGAACCCACTCGCTAAAAGGTCTTTGAAATGTATATTTATACCCACATGAAATGTAATTGCCTTCTCTGTGCCAGAGAGCTGGAACAGGAATGGAAAAAGATAATGATAAACTGAAATAAAGATGACTGTAGAGACATTAATATAACCGAGCGGGGAATTAAATTAATTTCCATGCTTTCTGTTTCCGTTCTCTCGACCTTGAGCCCCTTCCTGTTCCTTGTCCTGAATATTTCTCCGGTTGATTCACCGGGAGGAGTTTAGATTTCGGGTTGTATTGCAGAAAAATAAGTTTGTAACTTTAATTTTTATATGTTCTTGTTTAACTGTGTTGAGGTTTGGACCAGAGGATACTTCTTTTTGGCCCTTTTCCTTGAAGCGCGACTCAACTTGGCTCAACTCTACACGGATTGGGTGCTTTCCCATTACAATTGAGTAACCACACCAGTGGGCAGCACCAGAGTGAAAAGTGCTGTAACAGGATTTGCACGCGACACCAACACAACAATTGAAGACCTGAAAGCCCCGACAAGGTTGAAGGTAGGGTAGAGGAGGGTGTGAGGGTTACTCTTGAGAACCAACAGTCTTCTGACGTTGTGTTTTCAGCCCAGTTCAAACCTCAGAGAAGTAGGTTCTAAAAAAGGGTGTGGTACCACTTAACCCAGTGGTCTCTAACTGCAGTCCTCAAGAGCTGGTGTCCTGCAACTTTTCGATGTGTCCCTTTGTCCTACACACTGGAATTAAATGTCTAAACTTCCTCGTTAGCAGGTGGTTAAACTCTACAGAGCTCTGCCAGTGAGCTAATATTGGAGCCAGGTGTGCTGAAGAGACGTCTAAAGGTTGCAGGAGACCGGCCATTGAGGACTGAGGTTTGAGACCCCTGACATAACAGGTATTCCACATTTCTAGTGGAAAACCTTTAAGAATCAAGCCATGCTGAGTAGATGCAAGTAGAAAAGGGCCTTTATTCATTTTCATGTCCAAGCCTGAAAAACATCAAAAGTAAAAAAATATCAAAAAAATTTGAAAGAGAAAGATGAGCAGAAATTAGAGTATCTAAAAGATGCCAGGAAATGGATGATGTTCAGAGAAATTCAGTCATTTGCCACCAAAGACGGAGGCAATGATCACAAAAGCTGCGTTTTCATCAACCATAAAAAAATACACAAACTGAAATTACAAATATACATTTTCTTAAAGTAGCACAACAATTTTGAAAAAAAAAACCCACATCTGTTGATAAAAACTTGGTAGTTTTTCAGTTGCATGTTTATAGATGAATTTTGCCAATCTGCATCACATGAGTCACATAATCAACAACCGGAAGTTACTACTGGCAGAAACAACAAAACAGACGACAGGAAGTGGTGGGACAATGATGGTTTGTGTTTGGTTGTTTTGGACAACATACAGCTGGCTCCACCAGAGCTCTCACAGAATCACACAGTTCAGAAAAACTGTCTTTCCAGTGTGTTGAATCCATAGCTGTTCTGTAAAAACGCAGATTTCAATTTTTTTCAAAATGCCGCATACGTAGCCGCTCCCAAGTAGGCGGGGCTTGTCGCTCCGGTGCCTGAATAAGTCACCAATGTCTCCTCTGATTGGCTGATAGATGATGAGCGCTACAACCATGCCTGAATTACAGATCTGTCTCGTGTAACTGTTTACATCAGTACTTGCTATGATTTTTAATGTCTTAGCTTATTCACATGTGATTTTATTTCCTATTTAATAAAAAAATTTTCTTATTTAGTAGAAACACCGCAATTGAAATTGTGTTTTGTCACCAAAGATTTGTGCACATCTGATGGAAACACAGCTTCTATCTTCATCTTCACGATGACCTTTTAACTCAGTCTGAAGCTCTGTTTACCTTTTGGAACATGACCAAAAAGCAAAAGGGAAATAAAACGTCCATAGGGTCAATTTAGAGGGAGGGAGGTTGTAAGTGGCTAACTTTTTTTCTTCCCCAACATGCCTCCCTCACCTGCACCTCTACAGTTCCAGGCTATGAGTAATCCTTTCTTCCCTGCTCTTTGTCACCAGCATACACTAGTAACTACCTGCCTACATACACACGCACATACACACACAGGGCGCACATGCCAACACACACTTGTGCACGCAGATCCACAAAGGCTATTAGAGCCTCCCTACCTGCTCCCAACTTCAGGGATGATTGATTGAGCCTTCACCGCTACACACAGGCTGTTTAGTCATACTGATTGCACAGCAAGTGTGTGTGTGTCTGGGCACGCATACGTAGCTGCGCGTGTGTGTGAGCTCATTCCATGTGGGTTTTTCTAATGTCCGCTGCAGGAAGGGGACTTGTGCATTTCATTAATATGGTTTTACACGATTGTGTGCGTATTTGTGTGTGTGAGAGAGAGAGAGAGAGAGAGAGCAGAGGGCAGAGAGAAAACACATTTGTGTTTCTGTTGGACTCAGAGCAGTTTGAGGTTAAAAGTTTCAGTGACAGGTTGAATGATGGCTTTTGTCACTCTGAGTGCAGACGGGTTTGAAGCGAGAGTGGAAGAGCAAAGGTAAAAATAACTTGGAAAGAGTTTGCTGGTTTGTTTACTGTTATCCTCATTGAAATCCTTACATGTCCAACAACCCTAAAGTAAATAGATACTGGTAGCATTATTTTATGCTGGAAATTTTATCAAGTACCTTATCTAAGTACATTAAGGCTGCGTTCACACTGCAGCCTGAAGTGACCCAATTCCGATATTTTGTCAAATCGGATTTTTTTGCTGTGGCCGTTCACATTCCCAGCTCACTTACGAAACATTCTCTGCTTGCTTTTGGAACAAAAATGCACCGTATCTTGGCAACATCTTAGCCAATAGAATGAAAGTGTTGTACTTGGTGCATTTGTTTCCTTCTAGCAGGTGTGCCTGTGTGGCTACTATCGATTGCATCAACCTGCGCCACCCACTGGATGTAGGGAGAAACAACAGCCTCAGCTTTCTGCTCCATGTTACACTAAACATCTGCCAGCAGTGCTACTGATCACCAACAGCTACTGATCTTAGGCAGGATTTTGTTCAGCCAACCAAAAAAATTGATCCACAGATCCAACAGTGTTAGAACATAGTCATAACATGATTGATATCCATCTATGTATCTATCTAATATATATTTATATATTAGCACCAGCCACTAGCCAAATGCGGGTAAAAGTATAAAGTGGTAGGTAAATTGGAGCAACGCACCCGCCACTGTGGTGGGTTGACAATTTGAACAGGAAAAAAAAAAAAAAAAAAGCTGTATATAGTTTGAACTTCTGTCCAGGGGAGGACTGACCGTCTGGACTACAGACTGATCCATTTACTGTCCATTTCTGGTGGCCCTAAGCTGTCATAATTTAACAAAAAAAGTATCTTAAATATAATTTTTATCGGTTCTCTCGGTCCGCTCCTCCCCTCTAAAGTTATAAATAGAGCCATTTCAGCTAACGGTTAGCTGCTAACCGGAGTCCGAGAAAAGTGAGAGGATACGAGACGGGGTGGCTCAAAAAATCTATGGCAAACGCTAAAAAGCACATAAGCCCATTCAGAAAAATGTGTCAAACTAACCTAAATGTTTACCACACAAACTTTGACCGCTGGAGCAGATTAGGTAGCGGAGAAGGAGGGAGAATTAGCGATTCGAGGGGTTTATTATCGTTGGAAGAAGATGGTTATGAGAGACACCAGGGACAGATTGAGGAAGAGTTCAGATTAGCTGCTGCTGTCCGGTAAAAAGGAGTAAAAATGTTCATAAAGAAAAAGTTTCATGCAGACCGGAGGGCAGGTGTGTGTGTGTGTGTGTGAGTCCAGGGGGAATCAACACTAAGCTCCAGGTAGTCAGAAAATCTCTGGAATAAAACAGGAATAATGACGGCTCGTGGAATTAATAATGAACATGTTCTGAGATATTTTAGTAATAATAATAATTCTGAATTTCAATAGAAAATATAATAAGTAAGGGGAAACAACTAAAACAGTTGAAAAACAGCTATTGATACAATTTAAAAATATTTTCATAAATGACTAGACACATCTTTACCATCAGGTAAAGTTGTAGCCAAAATGTGGAAATGTTCAACATATGATTGCAAGAATGCTGGGGTTGTGTAGATAAAGTTTGCTGTTAGTAATTACATCAAATGAACTTATTACATGTTAAGGTGTCCATGCTTTAAGGTGTCCATGCTTTATGTTAAATTATTATGTATAAGCAGGGGCGCCCCCAGGAATCTTGGGCCCCACGACAAAAAATTAAATTGGGCCCCCCCACGCAGCTACTGTTACAATTTTCTGAGTCTATCTGACCCATCAAAAGCGTCACAATTTTAAAGGCCTGCAGCTGCCTTGCTTCCTTTGGTCCAATACTGATAACTAGCACAATATTTACTGCTCCTGAATTTTACATGGAACAGTCCACAAACAGTATGCAAGTAGGTTGCTTAAATGTTTTCTAATAGTTTTAGATTACTGAAAAGTCTCTCCCCATGAGCAACAGTCTCAGGCAACATGCAAAATATACATGAAGCAATCCAGACTACTCAAAAAATGCTATTTAGTTGCATTTTATTCAAGCTGCAGTATATAACTTAATAAAGAAAATTGTTTTCTCCATATTTGTTAAAGCTGCCAGTTTAAGAGACAGATAATCTGTAAAAACAATCAATCTCCTCCACCTGCTCCCTGAGCTGCTATTACTGGCTAAAGTAATGCAACGTTCCGACCAAAACAACCAATCAGAACCAGTAGGAGGGTCTTAGCACTGTCAATCAACCTCATTCACTCACTGCTGCATGTGCTAATGGTGGAAAAACAACATATCTTTACAGGAAAAATGTTTATCTGCTGTTATTGGTAGCTATGCTAGACTGAGCATTCACAACAGGCTGCGCTAGCTGCAGCAAAGGGATGAGCAGCCACATGAGACAGTGGCAGGAGAGCACTAAAACTCTCCTGCCACTGACTGGGGGAGAAAACGCCGCCAAATCCGCAAAAAGCTCCGTGCTGAGGATTGGACTGCAGATTGTCAGCAGGCTTTCCATCAACTGAAGCAGGCTTTGCTAGATCGTGTGGTGCCAGCCCACCCAAACTTCAGTGAGCCCTTTCTCCTGTCTGTGGATGCCTCTACCGACAGACTTGTTGCAGTCCTGTCACAAGTGCCTGCTGGTGGTTCAATGCCCAGACCGATTGCTTTTGCAAGTAAATCACAGAGTTATGCCCAATCTAAATATCCCGCACACCGACTGGAATTCTTCGCCTTAAAATGGGCGGTGTGACAAGTTCCATCACTGGTTGAGAGGTCACCAATTCACCATGTGGACGGACAATAATCCGCTAACCTACATCCTGTCCAAGGCTCGGCTGGACGCGTGTGAGCAGCAGTGGATCGCTAAGTTGGCGCCATTCCAGTTCAATATCAAGTATATTCCTGGATCAAAGAATGTGGTGACTGACACCCTTAGCAAGCCCTTCGTAAAGTCTAGTACGTCTCACTGTTTGACGAGAGTACCTTATAATGACCTACTGGCAGAGGCTGCAGCGGTTGGTGCTAACGGGGTCCAGGAGGTGTTTTGCTGGTCATCTAACCAGCCTGAAGTGTCTGAGTGCGACCAACAGATATCTCAGGGTGTGGCAGTTGTTAAGACCGGAGCAGTATCATCACTGGAGGTTGCTGCTGTACTCCAGGGATGCAGTGAAATTGGTCCTGTGGTGTGCCCGCATGCCCTTCTCCTGCTGCAGTTCTCGCAGACTGTTCTAACAACCCCACAGGTCAACTCTGAGGTGTTCTCGCTTGAAGTGTTGCAGGAAATGCAGAGAACTGACACAGTTCTAAGTAGAGTGATCTTTGTAGAGAGAAAGCGGAGACCTTCCAGGAGGGAACGTGTCTAGGAGTCGTCAGAAGTCATCGAGCTTTTGAAAGGCTGGGAAAAGCTTGCATTGAGAGAAGGAGTTCTGTACCGGGTAGCTAAAAACCCTGTCACAAAGAAAAAGTCCTACCTTTTCATTGTCCCCCGCTCACTGCGCCACAAGTTGTTACAAGGTGTTCAAGATGAGGCTGGTCACCAATGTCAGCAGCAGACTCTATACCCGACAAGATAGAGGTTTTATTGGCCTAGTGCATGATGGATCGGCCTAGTGCATGATGTTACAGAGTATGTACAACACTGCAGGCGGTGTGTTGTCAGCCAGTCACCAGAGCCGGGTGCAAGAGCTCCTTTGAAAAATATAAGAACCTCTGAACCTCTTGAACTTGTCAGTATCAATTTCTGTACTGCTGAGGATTCTTCAAACAGATCACTGGATGTGCTAGTAGCTACTGACCACTTCACAAAGATGACACACGCGTTCTTGTGCCCCAATCAGTCAGCTAAAGCAGTCACACACCAGCTGTGGAACAATTACTTCTGCATCTATGGGTTTCCCAAGCGACTACATTCCGATCAGGGGGCCAGTTTTGAGAGTTCGCTTATTGCAGAGTTACTAAATGTGGTGGGTGTGCAAAAGTCCCACACTACGCCTTATCACCCTATGGGGAATGGCTCTTGTGAGAGAGTGAACCGGACACTAGGCAACATGATTCGAGCACTGCCACCAAGAGCTAAACATCGTTGGCCTAAGGCCCTGAAATTACACAATTGTACAGTGCATGAGACGACAGGATATGCACCTTTGTGATAAACCTGATAAACAACGTTTCATCTCATCCCGTCTCCTGGCCCTCATTCACACAACGCAGAATTGATTTATACTGAACAATTACGATTATCGAGTTTACACATACATACATACATATATTTAGATACATAGACAGGGCATTTATTTTTAAGTATTTTTGAATTGGATTGATACATGACTCAGCATATTTAAATATTCTTAGTGGGGAAAACAGAATAGAAATATAATATTCTGATATGATATCTTATACATAATAATTTAACATCCGACCTACAGATTAGGTTTAGGACCAAGGTATGAATTGACCAAGGTGTGAATTGATTAGCGTTATGATGAATGGAAATCAATGGAAAGTCCCCACAAAAAATGTGAGACAAACGTGTGTGTGTGTCCATTTATTGTAATACCTTGTGGGGACCATTTTCCTGACATACTAATGCTGTTTTTGGGTCAGGGGTTAGATTTAGGACTAATGTGTGAATTGAGTTTTGGTTAGGGTTGGGTATGTAATGGTTAGGGTTAGGATAAGGGTAAAGTTTAGGCCAGGGGCGCCAAGAGGCTGAAATCAGCATGTCCTCTTCTGACAGGCTTATCTAAATATCCAAAGGTCCAAAACATTTGTAACTTTATTAAGGCATAAAAAAAATCAACAAAACGTGTTAAAATTAATGATCTCAGTAATTAATGTTTCAACAAGGTGTTGCGCAATTCAGTGCGTTTTGGTTCAAAACAATAAAAATGGCGACTCAAAGACCGACTCTAACGAGCAGAGCAGGAGTTTAAATGAACTACTCAACCACTGCTGTGTTCAGGGCAGGCTTATTAATAATCGCAAAATAAATATAAAGTCTGAAAACCTAATATCGTAACGGACTGAATGCTATGATTTTAATGTTATCTTTGCTCGGCTTATGGGGCGAGAAAAGGGTGTGCGGCACGGCGACGGGTGTGCTTAAGCGACAAAGAGAGACGGAGAGTAAAAAGGTAGGAGTGATTTTGAGTTGATCACTTGTTTGGGTTATTTTACCTTTGAAGTGGCTCATTACAGCCGCTGCAGTTTCTGAACGTTCAGTAAATGACAAACTTGGACTAATTACCTGGTTCGTTTGTGAGTTTACATCATTCCCAACAAACATCAAATAGGACAAATTTATTTCATTAAATAACAAACAAATGGCTTCTACCGCGGTAATTATATGAAATGAAATTAATTGTCTATTATTTACAAAAAAATTATTTTTGTGTTCTCTGGCGTCTTGCTTTGAGCTCAGAGTCTGAAGGCTTTTCCTCTGTCAAACATGATATTTATTTTTGTCTCTTATTTAGTGGAAATATTGATGTTGATACTTTCTCCAAAATGATAACCTTTTTCAACCTTTATAGCTCCACCGTTGAAAATGAGGAGCCAAGACTCACAAATGACACTGAAATAAATTCCAGTCCAACATCTGTTTGAGGTGATTCCTCTAGAACCTGTTGGAGGAAAAATATCCCAACTTCACAAGATGTGCTTTTATCTTAACAGTGCTCTGTGGTTCCTCCTGTTAGTCTGAAATTTATCATATTGAGATAATCAAACCAAAGTTCAGATCTACCATAACTGACTGACACCTGCTGGACTCAGGTTTGCAACCAGTTCCTGACTATGAGAAACCAGTAACCTCCTCCCAGTGTCAGAATCTCACTGAGGAAGAAACCGCGTTAGGTTTTCTATCACTTTATTATTTCTGCTATAACTGATGTATATTCACATATAAAATAAGTCAATAGAGTTTAATTTACAATTTTTATATCTTCGTGTTATGAGGTAGATCTCAGCAGGCTGGTGAGAGAAAAAGTAGAACTTGGTCTCAAAAAGATTGGGCACCCCTAGTTTAGGCTGTAGAAATGAATGGAAGTCAATGGAAAGTCTCCACAAAGATAGCCATGCAAACATGTGTGTGTGTGTGTTTGTATGTAACCCATAGAGCATCAGGTAAGGTGTTTTAGGAAGTGATAGTGAACCAAAGAATGGCAGCGTGGCATCCTGCAGTTTATTTAATGATTTTTCAGACATGAGTAGGCAAAATAAGGGTGAGACACACAAGAATCCAGCACAGACAAGGAGATGACTCAAACTTAAATACTACAGGAAACAGGGGAGGCGAATAACCAATCAGGAGACACAAGTGAAAAACATGAGCTAAATTAACAGAGGAGACAGAGCTGGAGGACCAATGACCTAGATCCATAGACAAGAAATAAAACCCGACATCTGACAGAAAACTAAACCTATGAAACATAAAAAACTCCACAACACATCCCAAAACACTGACATCGTGACATAGAGGTCCATTCCAACCATTTTCACCAACAAACAGGTCTTTTGTGGAACATGAGGACATTTTCTTGATCTTTTCGTTTTTCTGAGTAGATTGTGCTCTATAATAAGAAGGATAATTTGTTTATTAACACTGAGGCCTGCCTTTAAATTGTCACCAGTTGCCATGGTGACCAGCCATTCACTAGCTAACATCCTGTCAGTGTATTATAACTGTTTATCACTTCTTTATCATTGATTATGAACTGTAATAAAATGTTATGCTACATCAGTGAATGGGATGCATCTTTATGACCCATGCACGCTACATTCAAGTAAATGGATAAGTGACAAAAAAAAAGCCCCTAACATATACTTGCAATAGTAAAGTAATTTTGTTAACAGCAAGATCATCAGGTCTCGATGACTTGTCGAGTTCCTCTAAATAAGAAATCATATCCATGGTGGCTAAGTGCACCGAAATAGGGTTTCTAAAACTGTAACTTTAATTTTTGTCTGCAGAAAATTTTGCGCTACTCTGGTTGAATTTGTCCAATCAGGCGAAATAAAAATAGATGCTGGTTCTTATGCAGCAGAAATGGGCAGTAACTAATTACATTTATTCAATTACCTTTACTTGAGTAACTTTTTTGAGGAAAAAAAGGACTTTTAGGAGTATTTTTACTCTGCTGTACATTTTACTTTCACTTGAGTAATATTATTATTAAGTATCAGTATTCTTACATGAGTAGCGATACTGAAGTAAATCACTGAATGGGTAGAAAATTCAATTAGATAGATAGATAGACATGTTGTGTCTATGTTGTAACACTGTTTTGGTTGGGTGAACAAAATCCTGCCTAAGATCAGTAGCTGTTAGCGATCAGTAGCACTGCTGGCAGATGTTTAGCGTAGCATGGAGCAGAAAGCTGAGGCCGTTGTTTCTCCCTACATCCAGTGGGTGGCGCAGGTTGATATGATTGATAGTAGCCACACTGTCAGAATTTGCGGTGTGAGGTGGTGAGGCAGACGCTTAGGACCCAGGTATGGAAGTGAAATTATGAATTTAATGAGAAAAGCCAGTAATACAAATCCAATAATACGGGCAGCACATGGTGAAGGCTAACGGGTAAACAAAGGACAGAAGAAAGCAGGCGTAAACTCACAGGGAGACTCAAACAGACAAGACGACAGACACGATGAGCAAGATGATAGACAAGGACCCGACAAAGACATAGAGACAACAGGTGGACTTAAATACACAGGGAGACAATCAAGAACCAACGATGAACAGGTGTGACAATCAACGGGTAGACAGGACAACACAGAGACTCCACAGAAACCTAAATTAACACAGAGAGAAACTCAAATCATGACACACACAGGCACACCTGCTACAAGGAAACAAACGCACCCAGTACAAAACTTTCATTCTATTGGCTGAGAGATTGCCAGGCGATGGTGCAATTTAGTTCCAAAAGCAAGCAGAGAATGTTTCATAAGTGAGCAGAGAGTTTTGCAAGAGAAGATTTGCTCCAAGCAGAGACAAGATTTGAGCACAATGAGAAGTTTTGAGTACAAGGATTATAAGTTTTGAGAAGAAAGATATGAAGTCCTGCTTTCAAAATGAAAATTTAAGCTAAAGTATTAAAAGTTTGGAGAACAAAAGACATGAAATCCTGCTTTCAGGCCGTAAATGTGTGCTGCTGAATTATGGCAGAAAGATTCCCCCATATGCATTCACACCAGCCCTGTTTAGTCAAGTTTATTTGTATGGCAGATTTGAGCAACAAAGCAACATGACAGTAACCAATCAAGAAAGTTATCAATCAAATGCACATCAAATATGTTGATCATATGTTCCAGTTACTAACAATCAAAGGCAGATTTAAAAAGGTGGGTTTTTTAGCCTTTAAAGGGACAAAGTGTTTCATCAGTTTTCTGGAGAGTTTGTTCCAGGTTTGTGGTGCATGGAAGCTGAGTGCCACTTCTCAATGTTTGGTTTAATCTGCTTTAACTGAATTAAAGGAGTTCTGATTAATTTGGGGGAGGTGTGAATGCACAATCAAAGAACGCTCCAAAAGCAGGAAGTGGACTATATCGCAGGGTATTCTGGGTAAATACAACCAAATCAAAAGGACAGAAGAAATGGCTTGTGATCTTTTGCCAAAGACTAAAGAGAAATCCTACAACCTCTAAACTCTGACACCACTCCACTTTTTAAACCCAATGAATAAGGAAGTTACCTTCAGTGTCTTTTTCAGCGGTTTTGTGTTGTTTCCTTCAGTGGATCTTGGTACAGTACCAGACGAGGAGGGGGAACAGGTTTTTGAGAGGGTTTGGCTTGTGGAGTGTGAAAGTGAACTGCAGCAGCTGAAAATGTCTCCAGTGGAACCAAGTCAACCAGACTATCAGGTGGGAAAACAAGCAAAGGTCCTGGAGAGTCTCTTATGCACTGCTGTCTTCAGCTCACTCTTCAGGTTTTCTATTAGGTTTAAGAGATGACAATGGAAGAAAATTCATGTTGTGTCTGGTGAACATTTCTTTGTTGAAAATTTTCCATGATTGGATTATTCCTCTTCTGAAACTACATTCAGTGTCTTATAAGTTTGGCCATAAGGGAGTCAACCCACCACTATATTTCAATACATTAGCTGACAAAATCTTCAGTCATGTCAGTTTAACAAATCTGATTCGTTCTTTCAGTTATTGACCTGCAGGAGTTTCTCTATATATTGGGTAACCCAAAAGTTCATGAACCTCCTATATTTGACATAGGATGTTTATATTTTTGTTCAGTGTACATCACAGGTGTCAAACTCCAGTCCTCAAGGGCCGCTGTCCTGCAGTTTGTAGATGTGCCACAGGTATAAAACGCTGGAATGAAATGGCTTAATCACCTCCTTCTTACGTGGGTAAATTCTCCAGAGCCCTGCTAATGACCTAATTATTTTATTCAGGTGTGGTGCAGCAGAGGCACATCTAAAAGTTGCAGGATCCCTATTGTAGATGTATTTCACAAAAATCCAAGGGAAACACTTTTTTCGCAAAACATCAAAAATGTGATGCGAGACTCAACAGCGGAATGTTGCTACTGCTGAAATTTAAAGCCTTGTTCTATTTAATGGAAATGCCACAATTGTGATATTGTGTTTTTCTGACATCAGTAGAATATTCACAAATATTTGTGCACATTTGCAATGGAAACGCAGCTTATCTTCATTTTCCATCTTCCCTCAGTCTGCCTGTGTCTCTTCGCTCCCAGCTGCACCCTGTTAGTAATCACCCACCTGCCTCTGCTCAACAATCAATCCTCCTCAGGATTCACGCTCCTGGATTTTCAATGTTTCCTTTACTCTCCTGTATTAAAATATTCATTCTGTCTCTGTGTTTGGGACCTCATGGCATTAATAAGTTTAACTTATTGCTGAATACAATAGGATGGACATTATTGATGCCAGTTTAAGTCTTTGACTTGTTTTACCAAACATTTCTTTTCGGAGAAGTAACTCCTGCTGAAAACCGAATTTTATGAAGAAATATGCAATTTGCTTTTCTTTCCGCTTTGCTGACCAAACAGCCTTGAGAGAGAAAACAAACAAACAAAAAACTTAAATTACAGCTTTGTGTACAACAAAAAACCATTACAATATGCATATATGTTTATGATTTGTTTGGTTGGAGTAAATCTCCCTTTTCAAAAAAAAAAAAAATAAAAACAATTTTTGCAACACTAATCTCTCCATAGAACAAAGTTAGCAAAGCAAGTCCAATATAGGTTACTGAACAACGTTTGGGAGACGGAACGTGTACACACACACACCCGTCTCTATTCAAACACGCTGCCATCCAACCATTTGATGACTGTTTGTTGACTTATTTAGCTCTGAGCTGCACTCCACTGGGTGATTACCATACTGCATTGTTGTTTGTGAAGGGGTGCATGTCAGCACTTCTGTTTTTGTGTGTATCAGAGCAGTTTCCAGCCTGGTTTTTCCTTTATTTTGCCATGTCGTTTCTCCATTTTGCAGCACGCCTGCAGTGTCTTACGTGAGTGGCTATGTACTCGGGTGTGTTCGTGGGGCTTTGCGTGTGTGTGTGTGTGTGTGGTCTGTGCGGCTGTGAATCAGTGGTCCATGGAGTCTCATTAATAGCTTCATTAAGGCCAGGGAGATCTCATTTGGACTGAGTGAATTATTCAGCCTGTGAGTCAGACAGACACCTGCAGACGCCACCGGAGAAAGACGGCTGGGGAAGAGAGAGGGAGGGGATGCAAAGACAGAGACTGGCAGCGAGTAATTAAAATGCCAGAGTTCCCAACTGTACGCGTAGTATGTTCATATTGTCAGGTTAAGTCTACGGTTTCAAAAAAAGTTAAAAACCGGAGCTTTAAACAAGAATGTAAAATTGAACTGTTTGGTAAAACTGGTTTAAAAAAAGATGATTATGGCTCTTACACTTTGTTTTGGGCTGAAAGTACCAAGCCTTGCCGAGCACATTTTATAATCAGAAGGAATCGTCTAATTTGAATAAAATACTGGAAAAGTTACTTATTTTCCACCCTTATTTTCAAATAAATTCTTTAAAAATCAGACGATGTGATTTTCTGAATTTTTTTTCTCATTTTGTCTCTCATAGTTGAGGTCTACCTATGATGTCAATCACAGGCCTCTCATCTTTTTAAGTGTGAGAACTGGCACAATTGGTGACTGACTAAATACTTTTTTTGCCCACCGTACAAAAGGTAAGGTAAGATAATTTTATTTATATAGCACATTTTCAGCAACATGAGTTAGAAGGAAATACAAACAAAACAACAAAACCAAAAGAAAGACAAAAGGGTCCAAAACTAAATATTGGTTCCCCATGTTTAATAAGGATAAGCAGGCTGTAATTTATAAACTAATAGTGGTTTCTCTGGATCTTAAGTTTGTTCTGGGTTAGAGAGGTATAAAACTAAATGGTGGTTAAGTATAAAACTAGATGTTGGTTCCAGTTGTTCTGGGTTTTGTTCTAGATTTGTAAAAAGCTAAATGTTGCTACTCCATGTTTGATTCTTGTTCCAGGGCTGCTATTATTAAGTATAAAACTAAATGTTGGTTTCAGTTGATGTGGGTTGATAAGTAGATGGTACTTTCTAAGTTTGTTTTAGATTTGTAAAATATAAGGTTAAATGTTGGTTCTACATGTTTGATTCTGGGTTCCTAAGTAATAAACTAACAGGAGTTTCTCTAGATCTTGCCCCAATATTAAGCTAAACCTTGGTCTAAAATAATAAGTACTCCACAGTTTTATAAAAGTAATAAACTAAAAAGTATAAAGCTAAATGTTGGTCAAAAGGCAGTTTGCTCCATTTTACTTGCTCCTCAGCCTTCATAATCAATGCATGATTAATATTTTCATAGTCACACGAGCCTAAATCTCTTACGCATGCAGCTATGCCATCCATCCATCCATTAAAGTTGCATTGGGAAAAATTCCTGATATCAATGAATTTAGAATTTTCCCAGTAAACCAAAGCTGTGGTGAAGACTACAGCACCACAGACTAATTTTTGGTGCAACAGCAAGGACGAAAAGCAATAAATGGTGATTATAGTGTGGTGGTTTATTTTGTTATTTACATTGTACAACACATAAAGCAGTATTAGACAATCAGGTCTATGAGGACTTGGGAAAGGTGAATTATACTTAATTCAGATTAGATACAGTTTTTCAGTGGTGAAGAAACCATATCTAACCCAGTTTGTGACAGCAGATAATGACACCTAAAACCTGACAGTAGGGTGTATGAACCTGTACAGCAGTGTAGCTTCATTAGAAGTAGCAGCCCGTAACATCCTTAACATTAATTGTTTTTGACATCAAGGTGAAGGAACAGTTACGTATTCGAGATATTATCCACAATGTGCAGAACCAGCACTTTATTGGTAATACAATTACATCCAGAAGATGGGTTTCTGCTTGAGTATTTTAAGTCCATCTTTGAAACCACTCGGCATGGTAATTGATAGTTTTCTGCGTTGGAGAGCCTTTCCGTGGAGCAGGTTTTTTACATTCTGGCTGCCAACTGTCCTCCATTGTTGCGCCGAGTTTCTACGACTGACGCAGCCAAGCCGAGGGGATGAGCCGCTCAAGCTGCTCTGCTTTCTGACATGCACACACAGGCGCTCGGCTCATAAATAAATAAATAACAAATACGTATCCAGCTTGTATTCAAGCAAACGGCAACATGTCCTTCGGTGGTGTTATCGAGCTGCACAAATGTACGCTTAGTGTGACCGAACACACCCAAAGAGAGAGTGTTAGGACTTGTGTGAGTGTGCTCATGAATATGAGCTTAATTCTCTGTGGTCTGCTGCCTCCTTCTGCTCTGTGTGATTAAAGAGCATCTCAAAGTCTGTAACAGTGCTGACAAGATAGCTGATAAGGTGACATTAATCTAACTCTGTGTCTGCCTTTAATCGCTATTTAGGGGAACACACCGCACACCGAGGCAGCTGCACCGCTGTCAGATCACAAGGACTGTGTCCACAAGCAGCAGTCTTGATGGTGACCAAAGTCTTTTTCTGTATTTTTGGGCCTTCTTTTGAAATATGCATGCAAACATTACTGACTGAAAAGAAGAAATGTATGTAGCACAGGGTCCTTTTTTTCTTCAAAATTTAAGCAAGTCTTAGAAGATTTTAAATTCTATTCTACAACTATTGATGACAATATTACACATCAAGTTAGTCAAACTGAGATTTGACAGCACACATGCACACACACACATTATATATATTAGGCCTTTTACAGTAAGCAATAAATCAATTAATTGCATGTTGATGAACTCAATAACTTCCATTTGCATGATTTCTCTCTTTTTCAAACAAATCTGGATGACTAAAGTCTTCAGTCTGGTGATTTGATCTCAACTTCCCACTGTATGAAGAACAATTTTGTTTACTAAATAATTAATCTTATTTGTTGCTTCTGTTGTTTATTTATTTTGTATATATGAAACATGTTCCAGTTCCAGTGTTAAATGGTCATTAGAATTAAAAGCTTATTGATCTTTGAGAATGTGTTCTTGCATTATTATGCCATTACCATTATATTATGTGAAAATGGTCTCAAACATTATTGTTATCGCAATAACTTCTGGGACGATTTATTGTCCAGCAAAATTTGTTATTTTGAAAGGCATAATATATATCCATTTAATAAACATTACCACTTCCACCTCAAAACCATGGAGTAAGAGTTTTTTGTTTTTTTTCAAAAAACATCAAGTTACAAAAAGGAAATATATCAAACATTTAAACAGAGATGTAATCAAAATGATTTCTAAAAAAAAACCAACAAAAAAACACTTTTTTAACCCCGACAAATACAGTATATGTACAAATCACCGATATGTCAATATTATATTCAAATGTCCCATGATAATTAAATTAGCAGTGTAGGTTCAGTAGACTGGCAGTCACAACGAAGCAGCTCGGTTTAATTTGCACATTCCTCCTGCTCTTCATATGTTTGGCCACCAGAGGCCACTAAAGAGAGCCGTGTTGAAAAGCTTAGAGTAATGAACCTTTTCTATGACACTTCAGTGCTTCAGGAAAAGCTTTATTTGTCCATGGCTAGTTCACTGTTTGGTGAGCAAATGTTTGTGTGTAAAGTCTAGAGGTGAAAGTGTTGGTGTAAAGAAGTAGCTTTTTGTGTTCTCTTCTGGGTGTTTGGGAAAATGCTTCCCTGCAGGTTCTGGACACCATTTAAAGGTTCTGGGACACAGATTAAGAGAATGTAGACAGATTTCTGTTCATGGCTACTTTGGTGTTTTTATAATAATGCAAAGTTTTAAATAGTTCATTATTTTTTAGTAAATTGCAAAATGTATGTATTTTTATTTATTCAAGTATTACATATAAAGGGTTGGATTCTAGATTCTGGTAAACTTATAAGTGAGTAAATGATGGTTTAAGATTATTAAACTGTAATTTTGGCGTCTTTGGAGGGATTGACATTGATCGGATTGTCCCAATATTTTGACATACGTCTGTCTGTATTCAAGCTTTCCATCTCTCATTGTGTCTTATTTAATGGTGCTATATAGCTGATTAAGATGTACTCTCACCGAGTGCTGTGTTAGCGGTAGTCCTATTTAAACACCTTCATCCTAATTCTATAATGTGCTTAGGGCTTGTGAGCTGTCCATGTAATTAAACTGTGTTGTCAATCATCGCTGTCAAGTTAAAGCTTGACTGACAATCCGATGCATGCACCAAAACTGTCATGCGTTCATCCATCAAAAGCTGTGGCTGGTGTACTGCACACATCACTGTAGCAAGCACACCCACAAGGATGGAGAATAAATATGTAAATATCAGTATGTCTGAATTAAGAGTCCACATCTTTCGAAGGACCTGACCTACGTAGGACAGGTAGATCTTTCTGGTCCGCAAAAACACAATGGCTGGAAAAAAGAAGCTGTGAATTTGGACAAGTCTGGGCTTCACTATCTGTCCCCGCCACCACCTGAGTGTAACTTATGTCGCCTAGCAACCATGATAGCTTTGCTATCACACAGTTGGAGTGATGTAGAAAAGAGATGGATCCTGAAATATTGATCTGCCTTATGTGCACATATTTAATATTGGAAGAAGTAGAAGATTTGTACAGTCGGCACAGATATATATATCCATCCATCCATCCATCCATTTTCTGTTCACCCTTGTCCCTTAATGGGGTCAGGAGGGTTGCTGGTGCCTATCTCCAGCTACGTTCCGGGTGAGAGGCGGGGTACAACCTGGACAGGTCACCAGTCTGTCGCAAGATATATATATATATATACATAAACTCAGGCTGAGAGACAATGTTCAGGTAAAATAAGTTGAGTTTTTCTGCAATCAAAGCCTGTACAATAGTTACTGTATGGCTAATAATAAATAATAACTAAAGGTTTACTGTTAGCATTTAAAGTTATAATACAAGCTTACTTCTTTACTCTGTATAATGTACAATTTAATAAAGTCAGTTAAACTAAACAGCTTTTAAATTTGATATATTTCCTCAAAAGATCACTTACAATTACAAGTATTTCCTTATGATTAAAAAATGTATTGTTCTTCTCCCTCCTCTCCTTAGACCAGATCCCTGTACTGCAGGATAATCTCAGCGTTCCTGTCCTGGACCATTTTTTTAAGCATGAGGACACCAAGATCGATTTTCACCTGAACAGAGAAGTCTTTGGCAGTGCTGTTAAATCTGCTGAACTAAGATCAACAACGTGGACAGGGTGCTACAATTGACACCTTGGTTTTTCTTTGGTGGTTGATGAGTGGCGCATCCTACAGAGTATTTGGGATGCCTTGTTCCACGACATCGTCCATAGGGTCACAGAAGAGTTGGTAGCCATTCACCACTAGGTCATCCACCCCCCTAAATCCCCCAGAGGTCCTGGATGCAGCGTCCCGTGGTTGGCACACCAAAGATTCTTTGTAAAGGTGGTTAGTGCAATCGATGGCTGCCACATTCGCATCAAGTGTCCAAACTGCCCTGATGGTCATTGCTATAGAAATCATATTGCAAGCAGTTTGTGACCATCAGGGTCACTTTTGATGTATTCAGCAGACTATAAAACAGAAGGTAACATAGATACTTGATTGTGCTTTAAAATGGCAATATGTGCTGGGAAAATACATAATATTCCCTCTTTTAAAGTTACATCTTTATTTCTACAGGCTGTGTGGTTGTTTCACCATCATTTCTGAACAGCATCAAATCAAATCAAAAATCAAATCAAATTGTATAGCACATTTCAGCAGCAGGGCATTTCAAAGTGCTTTACACCATAACAAACACAAAAACAGAGTCATGCAACATAGAAACAATCCAAAACATTACATTACGTCAGGTGCCACTGTTAAATTGGTAATTGTTTATGTTTCAAATACAACTCTAAACAGGTGGGTTTTTAGTTGAGATTTAAAGGCACTCAGTGTTTCAGCTGTTTTACAGTTTTCTGGAAGTTTGTTCCAGATTTGTGGTGCATAGAAG
>CAEGAE010043963.1:0-21326 GCA_903067095.1 Girardinus metallicus
GAGAAACTCATGGTGTGGTCACCATCCTCCTCTGACCTCAACCCTATTGAGAACCTTTGGAGTTTCCTCAAGCAGAAGATCTGAGGGTTTGATGCAGTTCAGATCAAAACAGCTCTGGAAGGTTTTCTGACATCCTGCAAAGAAATTCAAGCAGAAACTTTCCACAAACTCACAAGTTCAATGGATGCAAGAATTGTGCAGGTGATATCAAAGAAAGGGTCCTATGTCAACATGTAACTCGGTCTGTTACGATGTTTTACATTGAAATAGATTTTGATTTTAGTAAATGTGACCACTTGATGCTGCACATTCAAAGAATGACCATTGCAGTTCTTTATAATCCATAAAATGTTTATAAAATCTGCTGTGCATAATAATTTGGAACAGTGCATTTTGAGTTTTTTTATTTTTGAAAAAAAATACTGTTCTCATTGGGAGGTTTGTTCAGTAAAATTTGATTTATACTGTAACAGTTCATGACTTGAAAATTATACTGACCATCATTTGCATTGACCCTTTAAGAAAATCTGAGAAAATATCAAAATATCATAATAATATTTTGATTTGTGTTCCAAATTAATATTGCTTAATAATTTGGAACACAGTACCTATATATATATATATATATATATATATATATATATATATATACACATAGTAGTACTGATCCCTGTAAATGTAAAGTTTATCTTACACGTTTTTGCAAATAAAGAGGAAAAAGTAACCATTTTTTTCTTCAACAATTTTTTAATTATTAAATAAATAGGTTTGTTTTTCTACTTTCGGTCCTATGTTTTATAACATACCAAAACAGTTACTGTGATGTGAGCAATGCAGCACCTTGGTCTCACATCATTGCACACCCTCCACCTCTTTTATCCTAGTCACACAGAATACTTGCCAGTGTCTGGTGTACCTTTCTCCCCACTGCACTGTCAGCTATAGTAATTGACTCTTGTAGTCTCCACTGAGGTGTCCTCTACATGGTCTCTTAGGCTCCACACCCAATTAAAAGCTGCAGCTCCCTGATGGGCTGAGTTAACTGTCTTGGGGGAAGTGAGATCTGTCTTTGATGTGGAACTGAATGTCAGGTAGACACCCATGGGGAATCCAACACATTGCTGCCTTACCGCTGTAAAGCTATTAACTCATTAAGTTAATACAGCTGACATAATGTTAAAACAAGCCTCTAGACTTGCACAGTCAGCCATCATCACAGGTTCATTTTACTGAATAACTTGTTTAATCAGTTAGTTGACTCACCGTTGTACAAATGTGAAGTGAAATTATAAGAATTTCCTTTTATCCATTATACAAGATGGCAGATGAATAAATTACACAAAAAATTGATTTTTAAATTTTATTTTTTCAGAACTCAGACCGTGAATGCAAAGGTAAGTATACATATATACCTGGAGATTCAATATGCCGCAACCCTATGTTAACTACAAACTTATGAGTTTTTGAAGTACTGTGGTCGAGTTCATCTTATGACTGCTAAGTCTTATGTCAAAGCAAGTTACTAATTCAGTACTTTTCTGACACTTTGTGTCAATCAGATATCCTCAAAGCAAATCTGTTTGATTACACATTAAGGTCTTTATCTTAGTCCTATTAAATATCAAAAGGGTTTCCACTGTAGTCTCTAATGAAGTTATAGAGAAGACTTCAAGAGTCTCCACTGATTGCTCAATCATAAGTCCAATAAAGCAACAGACAAAAAGAAAAGGTCAAAACATCAGGATTCCAACCTAAACACCACTCTGCCATGCAGCCCATTTCAGCTCATACAACTTTTATCAAATTCAATAAATTATTAATAAAATAACTTTCTATGGCAACCTACCTTTAATTATATATTTCTGTTCAGAACACTTTATGTTCCAAATTTTGGATTGGAAATCAGACAAGAGTAATGGCCCACTATCAAATAAAGGTAAAATAAATCAAGAAACAAGCTCTTTATTGAGAAGACATCAGAGTCACTGAGCTAAAACACTTAGACCAAAGAGGTTTCTAAATCAGTGAACACTTCAGGTTATTCTTCACTGACCGCACAAGAAAACTAAATTCAAATGCAGGCTCTACAAAAAGTTCAAGAGATTCTAGAGCAAAACACTTTTATTACAACCAGCTCACAGACTGCGGATAAAATGAAAACACCAACACACTAACACACTCAAACCCTCCACAGTGGCAATCATCTTCTATTCAATAGAAAGTCCTAGGAATATATTCTAAATGTCTTTAGTATCTCCAAAGACATTGAAAGACTGTAAAAGGAGTTATTGTTTAAAAGAAGAGCATTACACTGGCATATCTCTTCTGTGTTGGCCCAAGTAAAGTTTGAAAAACATGTTTGTAGTTGGGTTCCATATCTTTTTCAATATATTTCAAATCCAGTTACACCTAACTCACAAACATGAATCTAAAACCTTATTAGATGACAGCATAGGGAAAACAGAAATAAACAAGACCAGTGCTTTAAAGAATTAGTTGTATTCAAGCTTTCAACTTATGAGACGCAAAGATTAACTCAAAGTGATTACTTCTCCGTGAACCATTCCAGCTGCCTTCTTTATCTATTTCAAGGACCCAGTGAGAGAAAGAGATGATATATGACAATTTCCGTTTTGAAACTTAATGGTCCATCTGCAATGTGCAGAAACCAATTAGCCTGGCTGACCTGAGAGATTTGGTGTCAAAATGTCAATCTCAAGGAAAGCAGGGCAAAAGGCAACTCTTATCTATGCAAAACAGCTAAAAATGCCAGATCAGAAGATAAAGGAAAAAAAGAGAGCGCAAGTAGAGGATGTTATTGATGGTGGAGTCTTGTAGAGTGGAAAAGAATTAGATCTAGTAAGAACTATGGGTTTAACATAAGGACAATGAGAGTATAAAATTACTATTATACTCTCATTGTTTTACTGATGTGAAGATTCTTAAATAATCATTATAGTTGTAGCATTTAGTGAGCCAAACAAAATCTAAATAAATGTGTTTATTAACAGCTATTGTACTCAGAGTAATTTCTTTTCTTACTCATAAATGAGTTGTAAATAAATCACAATAATCTTGACTGGTAGCCATTTAAAACTTATCGATTCTTCATTACAAAATTACCACTAAAAGGCATAACAAGAACAAATATTCAATTATGGACATTATAATATGACATAAATATCTAAACACCATTTTTTTTAAATGCAATCAATCAAATACAATCAAACAATATACGTTTTTAAATTTCAAAACAATGTATTTTTTTTTTAGTTTGGAAAGTAATAATTCCCCTATAATAATTAGTAACACAAAATTAATAACAGTGAATAATGTACCTGAATTAAACATGCAATATATTTTTGAGAAACATTTATAGGGATATTGTCCAAATATCAAAAATTTTATAATGCCATTTGTTTGCTTTTATTTCCAAAATACCAAGATTATTAGAATCATACCAATGATTAATGTGTACTAATATATGATGTTATTACTGAGGCATAGATTGTCTAATGTATATTTTTTTCACCTTGCTCTGCCTCCTACATTGTGTTCTCTAGAAAGAACATGTAGCAAACATCAACTAGAATCAAACTTACTAGTAATTATATGTTGGTCACTTCCTCTGGTGAGAATCAACATTATATACTATTAGCACTTATAGCTGGGTGGATTATTATCAGCAGTCCTTCTAATGGACTTCTGTGCTGATGAATGTGCACTTTGCTCCAGCTTTACCTTGAAGTCAAAGTCAAATCACTGGAACAGCAAATTGCTTTTTACGTTCCCAGCACTAAATGTGATTGTCCAGAACTGAATAACCAAGTTAAGGTTGATTTAAAATATATGGAAATAATGGATTGTGTATTTGAAGGCCTATTTGAGGTGAAGGGCATGGACATATTTAAAGGCGTCAGTAGGGGGCAAACTTGGTCTAGTATTTTGGAGTTACTAACCTCACACCAACTGAGAGAAATACCCACTGGAGTTGAAGGCATATAGAAAAGTTAGCAAAAAGGATGTATATCCATTTTTCCCCTGACTGATGAGCTCTGTAGTGGACTCTCTGGGGTAGCTTAAAACACTTTCTCCATTGTTCAACCCTAATCATGGTACTTTATTCACTAAAGTGAAGGACACCTTTTCCTTTGTGAAATTGTCAGAAATTGCAGCATTTCATTCTTATTTTCCTTTTCCTCCTTAGCTATACAAATGATAACAATCTTCTTATTTTTGAGCACCTCTTTTTGCCACAGTGCAAAATAATCTTCAAAGATGACAGACATCGACAAAAAAATAAAGCAAAGCTAAATTTCAGTTAGCATACATCTCTGACGGAGAACATTATGTCATGTTGGTCAATTTGCCAACTAGCCATGACAATGTGTCTGCTTCACTCCTTGAACTTGTTTTTCAACATGTAAGAACATGATGAGAAAGTCTTTTGAATTCAAGATCTCGTATGTGAATGCTGGAGTGTGGGCTTTGGAAGGGGATGAAACAAAAAAGAGCTGCTTGTCAGAAATTGATAGATTAATATTCACAGCTTAACCAGACCAGACATCTCAGACTGGAAGCAGCAGCCTAAATCAACTAGACTGACTGGACAGCTCACATATATATATATATATATATATATATATGGATCAATATGGTTAAAGTATAGAGGCAACTACATGTTTATATTTGAAATTAAATATATATGTCTTTTGGCATGTGTGTTTCAAAGCCTTTTTTATTGTCTCTGATTTTTAATCAATTGTTGCATTGGTTTTCGTTACCAGTGTTCCCATTGTCTCTTGTAAACCCATTGTATTAAATAAAAGCATGTTTTTTTAACCTACTTGCTTGAAGATGCTTGAACCATATTTTAAAATTTGTTTTCATGTGGCTTTGGCAATCAGTAGTTTGCATTAAAAGTGCCAGGGATGAACACATTGCTCCAATTGCTCATTCTGAATTCCCTTTGCATTTGTGATCCACAGAAGGGCGAACAGCAATTTTTCCCTATTATATCTCTTGGAGTATGACTCCCTTTTCAGACCAGGGAACTTTTAACCTCCCTTAACATAAAAAGATGCTGCCCTCTGTGGCCTCTATGGGTTCAAAGTTGTGAACATTCACCTTTGGAGCAAAAAACAGTATAATGGAAGACATTTATACTTGTATTTTTGACCATGTGCAGTTGTACACCAAGATCCTTACTTTAATTGGATAGAAAAGCATTATATTGGAAAAGCAAATGTTTGTAGCCCTTAAGCAGAAAAAAACAAACAAAAAACTAATTCAACAAATAAACAGAGTTAACTTTTTAATAAATAATTTCTTTATTACAGAAGGACTTTTTACAAAGCCAAGATAAATGAGGAGTATAGGAAAGTGGAACTGAATTTGTACACCCTGCTTTTTAACTTTACATTTTTTTAGATAGAAGTACATTTAGCCATGTGTTGAACTACTTAGCTAAACTAAGTAGTTAGCTTTGCTTGTTTCTGGAAAACAAGCAAAGCTACGACTATGTTTCCACTTCGACCTAAGACCAGCTAATCATTGTACCACTCTAAAATTTTAGCTCCGGTCCTCTTACGGCTGTGGCCGATACTGAGCTTGCATAGTTTAATATAATATAATAGTTTAGCTAACCATTCAAATTTGTAGGAAGAGAACATAGACTACATTTTGAGTTACATCTTATACCAATAAATAAAATACCTTGTACAAAGACAATTCTGTAAGCCAACTACCACAATAAACATCCTGTTCATCTAGGTTGATATTTTGTTGTCATGCTGCAAGACAATACTAATAAGCACTTGTAAGCTGAACTGTTTAAGTGAGCAGATCCATGACCAAATCCAAAGATTACAGGTAAAGAATGTCACCTGAGGAAACATTACTGCTGCTTATTTGAGCTTCTCTGTAGTTAAAAATAAAAATATTTATGTTATGTCTGTGCCTCAAGGTGTTTGTGCCTAGAGCTGCTGGAATACGGGGTTACTTTGATGCTTTTAAGGGCAATCCAGTCCTTTTATATCTAAAGCAAGAGCTGTGTCAGCTTTCTTCGCAAAAAGCAGAGCTTGCTTCCAATACAAGTTGATCTCTGCAAAGGCAGTTCCTTGTCTCCTGCTGGTGGTGCTACTGGAGAACAGGATGTCAGATTTGGGAACCTAAAGACTCTCATTTAAGATTTTTGCAAATGATGCACTTCTGCTAGCGTGGCTGAAGCAATGACTTTAAAGATGCACTCGATACATTTGGAGTTTCGTCGCAATTGGCCAGGATGACAATCCACTCCATTAGATCTGGGCTCCCTATGAGTCAGAGGTCAATCTCTATTTTGTTTGTTCATAATTGATGGATGAAGGTGGAGATAGCTAGATGAATTGGGGCCTTGTTCTAGTATACGGTGACTAAGAAAAGTACTTTGCCAAAAATGCAAACCTCACAATATACAGAGCAATTTTATCTATAATCACTGCTCATGAGATATGCAGCATGACATAAAAGGCAGGACTGTGAATCCATGCGGCCAAAATAGATCATCACCGAAGGGTAACTCTGTAATGTGGATTTAACTTGGAGTAGAGCCACTGCTCTTCCACATTGAAAGGAGTTGACATGGTTCTTTGATCATGATCCTTCCTGGATGCTTCTACCCTGAATTTTCCCATGCTCATCCCACTTGAAGACGACCCTTCAGCATGAACTGCACCCTCTGCGATGACCGTGGAGATTTTCTAGCTTGGTAACGCATTAGTTTTCCCACACAATGGGTCAGACATTGCTGGTTTAGAGAGGGGTTTCCTTGTTTCCCTCCTGGTTCAGTTACCCCTGCCAGTTAATCTTAAAAAAATACAGAAACATGGATGGAATGGTGTAGAGATTTGACAACTTAATTTTAAGGTTTTTTTTTTCATTTGTTTAGTTGTACTTCTAACAGACTCTGGATGGAAATAGATGTTCACATGTAAAATTAATTTTATTCTTGACCCCTTTGATTTACCTGTCAACATTAAAGTGTAACTTTAATCAGTCAGATTGAATAGATCATTTAATGTATTACAGCAGCAGCTGATGCCATGTATTTTAACACAATGCTGAACAAAATTCTCTTTATTTTTAGCACTCAAATATGCAATAAAAAAGAGACATGCCTAGTTAGGAAATGCTCACTATAGTTAATTATATATACGTAATCTTATGTGCTTAATCTTATGTGTTCTACCTTCAACTAACTTTCATTTAATTTACCTCTTATGACGTTAGAAAGCGTATGGACAGTAAAACTTTGTGGCAGAAGGCATTTTAGAAAGCCCTCTAGAAGAAGAGATAAAAGTAAAAAAGGAAAGTGCTAGATGCTCCTTGGGTTAATTGTGTTGGAATACCACTTCTTTGTGTTTTTTGTCTCTGAGGTTGTATTCTGTAAGACAGGACAAAGTATAGGATTGAGTACAGATGAACAGAGGGATTATCCCGGTTTTGTGTCAAAGGTAGGATAATGCAGGTATAAATAAGATTTCCTTTGATCCCAAAGAACACTCAGTTGGTTGCTTCTTTTGAGAGAGGTGGGCTATTGAGAAACTTTAGAGTAAATTATATTTTGCTCTGTCATTGTGTATGTCACCACAAAGGAAAAATTGTCATGCAAAGACTTTGTATTTTTGAGAAACAGTTCACCTTAAATTATAATTAATTCACCTTGTGTATTGCGGAAGTATTTGTTGTCACCATATTGAAGCAAGTTGCTGAAGTGATCCATGACAACAATAAAAAGATAAGCATGAGGTTAAAAACAATGTTTTATTTTGAGAAAATAGAAAATATTACCTTCCCTTATCACTGGAATATGCATTTTCATATACATGATGCATATTGCCAATTAAATACTTTAATTGGAATGTTTGGAGCATTAACTGCTTCAGCAGAATTAGAATATGTTAAATTATGGAGAACAGGGAGTATGGGAAAGATTCTTGTTAAAAGATAATGTGTAAATGAGTGTCTTTCTGAAAAGGAAAGTTACTTTCATATTCTGTACCATTCATCCATTTTAAGTAGATACAAAAAAAGATATAATTTAATGGCTCTGCGTAAATTTCCCTCTAACCAAGGCGTGTTTGGACCAACCTCTCCCAGAGATGCCTTGCTATGTTTCAGACTTTTACCTTTTTTTGCATAAGCATTTACTGTCCTAGCCATTTATGTGGAACCATTTGCATAAAAATGATATTGGCAGCCATGCCCGGACAGCTGGACACTGCTGTTACCCAGAAATCCCTGCTACACCCAGTTCAGGGGCAATAACAATTTCAGTTTTCTTGGAATAATATTCAGAATGAATTAGTCTGGCTCCCCCAAGCTAGAGACATGCCAGAGCAAACTGTAAATGAGATTGAAAGGTCCCGTGTTCTGGAGTGGTGAGCCGGATATGTGAATAGTTAATGACATTGTTTTTATATAGAGATTACTGTCTGCATACGGTCTGCCTTGTCCTGCAATTCATCACAGCCAGCAAAAGGAAACTGTATATTTTTGATTCTCTGGAACAGTTATAACAGTCCTTTTCCCCTTTTTTCATTCACACACCCACTAATTATATTAATGTACCATTTGGGTTCTTGTCAGTGTTTTTATGGTGTTATTAATTAATATGTTTTAGGTAAGCAATTGTATTCTGGAGACTTCCTGCTGATTCATGGCTGCAGTCTTCCATTCAGAGAAATTGGGATTTACTGATAATAGTTTATGTGGGTGAAGTCTGGGAGGTTCCAGGTTCTGGCCATTTAGCATTCCTGTTACTATCTTAACATGATTACATTTAATACTATGCACCTTGGAGTAATAGTAAAGATCACTGGGAGGTCTAATTTTCCAATGCACTGGAGATGTAAGGATTTTACTTAAAGTTGTCCTAAGGAAGTTAAAGGAATCTTAATCTGTCTACAGCTGACAGTCCCCACAATCTAAGTGACTGAGGCAAGCAGTAGACCAGCAATGGAGGCCACCATCTACAGCTACTCTGGAGGAGTTAAAAACTTTATTTGCTCAGATTGTCTGGGTTCTTCACCAGTGCAAGCTGTATGGGTGGTAAGTGTACGTCAATGGAACATTGACCAACATATTTAATGTCTACTGATGAGTTTAACAGCAGCAAATAACAAAATACGGTGTCTGTAACTGGTTTTCACAATTGTTGACCGTATGATGTGTTTGTGATGAGTTTATGTTTTTATGACGTAAAGCACTTGGAACTGTATTGTATTGAGTATTGAGAATTTGTAGCTAGGCTGAAAGCAAACTGCTCAGGATGTATCCCAAGGCAAACTAAGAAAGATTGGGTTGTTTTAAAAGAAAGACTGTAGAAAAAAATTCAGTATTCAGATGTGCTAGCCTGAGACACAAAGAATTAGAACTGTGATTGGAGCCAAATGTGGGCCTAATAAATGCAGGCCTGAACACTGAAATAATTTCTACTTGTTTATTTTGCCCTTTATAAAATCAGGGGTTTCTGCAAGACAGCTTTAGGTTTCCAAACATATGACTGATTTGACACACTGGTATGGTTAGTCTCTTGCTACTCAACACTGTGCTGACACATTGATATTTCATCTCTCAGCATATTTTAAATTCAGTTAATTATGTGCGAACAAAACTTACAGAAAACTTATGGATGTTGCAAAATTAAATCACTGCATAACACAGGAAGAGTGGTATGAGCACAGCATGCAGAGCAGATCACATGACACAGACAGACAGGAAGCAGCAGTATTTAGCTTGGCACTACTTTGACTGTGAACAATATTGTGAAGGGTGAAAAACACTTCACACCAGAACAGACTGGGGAACTAACTAAAAAATGTCACACCTTCATTTGGTTTAGTTCACAATCACAAAGCACTTTTGAAATGGGTCAAACTACTTTGACATCATACAGTTACAAAAGAAGCACACATGAGTCAGCATCACAATAAGCTCCACAAAGGTAGTGGAGCTTATTATGTTATCACATTTACATATTTCTATGTATACATAATAAATGTATGATCCACGTTCAAATCTAGTTTATTTATGAAGCACACTTAAAAACTGCATGTCCAGAGTGCTGTGTAAAACAGGATAAATCGAAGAGCATATAACACATAAAACACACATAACGATTGAATTGATTGTAATTGCAGAAAAATAAACCAGAGAGTAAGAGACTACAACAACCTGAAGTGGCAGTACAGCCAAGTGTTTTCAAATCACAATTATTTATATAAATTATACATTACTTTCCCTCAATGGTTAACTTTCTTTCTTTGGTTTCTGATAGCCCAGGGTTTGCTTGCAAGTAGCCAGTTGTTTTCAGGTAAAGCAGATGCAATACCAGAGTTCACCAGTCGTTATTCTTTATTAGCTACAAATCAAGAAGCACACTTCAGAATATAAATCTCAAACATGGCTTCAGGATGCCAAGCCTAAACCTTTCACCTTCACATACTAACAATTTGATAGCATCCTGCAGAACTCACCTTGGTGAGAACCTGTGTTTTAAGGGGACATATACAAAATCCACTTTCTCAGCCCTTACATACATTTTAAGGGCTGAAGACCAACAGTAATTAGATGAATTCAGAGTTTTTGACAAAATCTTCTCAAAAAGATTGTTATGGTACACTTTCTGTTTAAATTCCCTTGGGATTGAAGTCACTTAGATCAATTTATCTTCTTAATGAGGCCAGGATTAATGGGCTTGGTCATTAGTAGTAAATTAACTACCTGTTGTTTCTTTTGAACATACGATGATGGAGTGCAAAGTCTCCACAGCAACATTTTTGTTATGATCTCCAAACTGGCAGTACTTTATACATGTTAGGGTTTCTCCATTATAAATCTCTAAGCCCCCAAAACATTGTCAGTTTTGGTCCGTGTACAGTCTACTTTGGGAGCGTCATTAAGCTGACATTGATCGATTTCTTCATTTGAGGCCCTGAATAGCTTACAGAGCTGAGGAACTTTCAGAGCGTGCAGACTGTGTAATCTTTCCACTGAACTCTCAGACACTAAAGCCAAGATATTTTCATTCTTGGTTAACATTTGTTAATTTGCATGTCTGTATTTTTGCTCCTCTCCCACAGTCATTGACCCTCTGGATGAGGAATGCTGAAACATATTTTAAATTATTTTCCCAATAGTGTTTCTTTATATCTGGGCAGGAACCTTAGGTGCAAGGGAAAATGAAGAGCTGAGTGACCAGCTGCTGATGAATATTCTGTTTAAACCAGCTGTGCAAGTATCTGCTGCAGCACACCACAGTCAAAGTTCAGCAAATTACAATTTTGACCTGAGAGCAAAACCAGACTGAGGTTGGAGTTCACTCCACTGATGCAAAGCTGTTGTTGTGTAGAGCGCACAATAGAAATCAAAGGAATTTAAGGCTCAGTGTAGCTGTTGCAGCATTTAGAGTACAAGACCTGATGACCACATTGTGTCATCAAACAGTAGTAAAAGTACACTTTTTTCATGTTGACTGTGAGTTTGTCTTAGAAACCCGAGAGTGTAAAAGTATGCTTTTACTCTTGTAAACTATTTTGCAGAGTAAAGTCATGGTTTATTGATTCTACAAAGAACAACATTTATAATCTAAGCACTGAGACAATCTAAAGTTTAATGAGGCACTCAGATGAGGTGAGTGGAAAAAATAGCTGAATATCTATTGGTGTTGTACAAAACATTTGGCTAATCCAGATGTTGCATTTATTTTGTTGCCTCTTGGTACAGGGTGAGGTGTTAAGGATAATACTTTATGTGTAGGAGGTTTAAAAATGTAATTTCTACTAAGATGCAATGAGTGTCAAGAGAGATAAATATTTTCTGAAGTATACAGTAACTTGCTACAGGTTTCTATTGAGCTTGATACACTGTTCTGAGGTTTTACTTACTGGTTTCCATGAATAAAATCGTGGTTTTCCTTACTGCTCACTAGTTTTTTTATTTAATTCTTTAAGTCTCTGGCAAAAGGAGCTGGCAAGAAATTGTGAAAATATAATATCATTTGTGATTCCCTTTAAGTCAGGAAAACTGAATTAGCAAAATGGAAATATTCCGCTGTCTAGTTCATGTCATTATAGGTCAAAGTAATTAAGATTTTCCTTTGTTGAACTATGTGAAAGCCTGCAGTGCCTACAGTTCACTTTTCTCAAGATCTTGGTACTTCAGGTTAACTTTAAGTTGGTCTTAGGCATCTGAGAAAGTACAAATGTCTCTTCCATCTCAAAGTCAGACAGACTGACTGATAAAAGGCTTTTCAAGCTGTGAAGTGTGTCGGCCTTCGCATCAGAATTGAACCCTCCCCGGAGGACTCATTGGTGTTTTTGAAGTGCAGCACAGCTTGTCAATGATGTCAAATTGCATTTTCCCCTCAATCAAGTGAATCCAGGTCATCATTCAAAAAACATACTTGAGAATCTTTAGAACAATTTAATTGTACATTTATTTCACATTTAGATTATTGAGCACAAATAAACATGAGGATTTTTTTTCTATTGTTACTCATTAATAAAGCATCTGGCCTCAGGATTATAAAACTGTGCATTATGCTAGTCTGTTGCCACAGTATTACAGTATTAATTGGATTTGTCTGACTAACAAGAAGTATTATTGATCTATATAACCCTGGAAAAGCATTTTTACATTTTAAATACCCCTTTACCCCCACCACAAATCTATTTTATCCAAGCTATGAAAAAAAGAATCACAGTAATATGCATAATATTTCAGTCAGTCAATTATAAGAGCAACTGGCTATAAAATAGAGTTTTCAAAATCATCACTGTTGGGAAATTCAACAAACAAGAGTTAAACAAAATTGTTAAGAATAAGAGAGACATGGGTAAAATAAGAGTAAAAATATTCTGATGTTATGACTATAGTTTTAATAATAATGTACAGGTATAAACATAGTATTGAAATAGACCAGGTATTGCTTCCCCAATTTCTTCATCAGTGAAGTATATAAAACCCTCTACAAAATGTGAAAGACCCAAAGATCAATTGATTTAGTTGGGTTATTACAGCCAGCCTATTGGCTAAAAACGTGGACATCTTGCTTTGTGATACTGTAACATCTAAAAGAAAATGTTTATTTACCGTAAATTCGGGACTATAAGCCGCTTTGCACACTTTGAACACTGCGGCCTATAATATGGCGCGGCTAGTACATGTCTTTTTTTTTTTTTTCCCATGGCGCCAAAAACAGTAGACCAATAAAATTGAGGAGCGGTTTACAGAGGTCCAGTGAAATTGTGCGATACATCATGCTCACTTTCACAGTTACGGTCTTGTAAATCAGTCATTTCTACTCAGCCTCATCAACATGGAAGACACTCGAAGAAAAGCATACGATGCCGGTTTTAAGTTAAAGGCAATTCGTCTGGCGATTGAAGTAGGTAGTAGGAAAGTAGAAAAAAAAAAAAAAACATTTCCCAGGCCAAAAAGTACGTCAAAACACAGGAACATTCTGTCCGTTGCAGATTTATGTTTTTGAATCTCCATTTTGCGATCATTGCGCAGGAACACTCACACGGTGGTTGATTAGTTAACTTAAACTCCTGCTCTCCTGATAATCTGTCAGAAAATGTAGGTTGCATATTTTTGTGTTAATTGAACCGAAATACTCCGAACTATGCAGCAAGAGTACATGTCACGGTGATAAAGGTTACGCTCGGATAACGTACCCCCACTTTCTTTATATATATTTTTTAATTAAAGCTTTTTTCTGACCCTTGGACTTTATCTTGCTGTCGTGGTCTTTACAATTAACATCTCATAGAAAGTCGGATATCTGCGGCTTAAAATCCGGTGCGACCTATACAAGTACAAAATTGATTTTCCTTCTAAAATTAGAGCGTGCGGCTTATAATCAGGTGCGCTCTGTTGTCCGGAATTTACGGTACATATTCATCATTATGATGCTTTGCTTTAACTGCCGCGCATCTTAAGGTTTAAATATGACTAGAGGCAGCTCTATTGATGTAATTAACCTCTATCAGTTTGGGGAACCTGTCATCATATAAACATCTAGGCCTGGCCTCTTCCTTGCAAATACTGGATATAGAGACATAAACCTGACTGCAGTGAGATAGCATCATTCAGCAATACACCATTATCCCTCTTTACCATTCTTTCCCTTGACTCCTCTAGACTTTAATCATTTATTAATTTCCCTTGTGGTCTGAGGGGAGGCATCATGGACTGAATTTAAACTGGCAAGATCAGAGTATTGGGATGTCACTTTCTCATATAAGAAAGAATATGGAATGTGCTGCTTTCATCATAGCAATGAGTCAAATCCACCATGGACGAGCATGTCAATTCAGCAGTGAGCGACTGACTGTGGGAAATTCCATAAAGTAATTCTTAAACATCATAAATGTTGAAACGATTTTAGTAAGGCTTTACTCTTCAACTGGATACATTGAAGAGAAATTTTTTTGTTATTTTAGTAAATGTATGCAATTAATTTTGTTTTGGTGCATAAATATTCAAATAGATCTGTAGTTCAGGACAATGTATTCAACCAGAGAGTAAAATTTTTTTTTATTACATTAGATATAAAGATGAAGTTGTCTGACATAGATGTATTTTGGTTACATGACCACAATGATCTGTGACTCAGTCGTCCCTGGTTGGGGACAAAATCTAAGGAATTATTTCAGGAATAAAACAAATATCCACTACCTCCCAGCCATTTCTAAGTGATGGAACTCTAGCAGGCTGCACCATGTAAGGAAAACATGCAATGTGTAATGTTGGTGAATGTCACTATAACAATATGTTATATAACATATTCATTGCAAACCAGCCTACCACCTACTTTCTTAGGAAGGCAGTATTATGTATTTTCCAGACACATGGTCCACAATCAATTGACTATATATGTTACTTTCACATGTTATAAAATCGCTGTATAAATCAGACATGACTTAAAAGAAATTTGACTTCATAATATAATGCCTTGTCTCTTTAAGAAGCTCCTTCTCTTTCGGAGCACTGTGCTTTCAGCATGTCATAACAACGAGTAGTGCTTTTTGGGGCAGAAACTCATCGTGGAGACTACAGCTCTGTGGACAAGCTGTGAGAAATAGGTGGAGCTTGGTGAGAGCAAGCACTTAGGCACGCCTGAATGGCTGCCATGGGAGATTCAAGGATTTCTCAAACATGTATAAAATAAGAAAGGTATAAAACATTATAACATGATTTAAAGCTCAAAAAGGTTAATTTTACATAAGCCCTCCATTTAATGTTTTTACCACTTTGCATCATGTCAGTATTTTGTAGAAATAACTCTTCACTTTATTTCAATCATTATGATTGACTTGTAAAGACAGTAAAAAGGGTAAAACAAACAAGAAAAAAAGTTCTATGGCTCAAGTGAGTAAAAAGCTTAGTAAAAGCCTTTAAAACAGCAAAAGTTTGCCTGGATCTGAAATATCTAAGGCTGTTTTTTTTTCCCTCACAGTGCAAGCTTTTAAGGAGATAAAACAATAAGTAATATATCAGTTTTGAGTTGTGTAATATAATTGGACTGGACTGGCACAGCAACTATAAATATTACATATCACAAGATAAACAATCCTTTGGGGAGCTTTACGGTGCAAATAAATGGACATAAACATTAGAGTGGGCTGCAAGAAAAAATTACAAAAGAAAGCAAAAATAGTTTCAATTGTATGGCTTTCTGTCTTTTTGACCTCACAAATAATATAACAATTTCTAAGGCGGCTATATTGCTAAATACAAATCATTTGACTATCAGCAATTATCTTTTCATCCACTTCAATCCATTTGGACTCCTCCTAACCTTTGATGTAGATTTAAAAGTTAAAGTCAGTTTGAATGAGTGAGAAGGGAAAAGGTGATGGTGGGTAAAGACTGATCACAAACTGTCAGCATCTAATTTCTACCTTCCTTTCTGTGTGATATAATATTAAATCAACTTCAGATTTAATTTATAATCAGTAATTCATAACCAATTAACTGAATGACAAAGTAAAAATAATATCAAGAGATGGCAGATAAATTAAGAACTATAATACTTAAATTTTTATGAATATAAACACATGCAGTGTTTTGCAAAAGTATTGAAACACCTTGAACTTTTTATATTATGTTACAACCAAAACATGAATGCTCATATATATATATTCCATAATTTAGTGGCAAAAAGGGTTTTGAATAGAAAATGTTGCTTGTCTATAAATGATTTTAGCATAGAATGTGATAAGTTGTGATTAGTTAAATACCCTGCAATTGACTATTAAAAATTGTAATCAAATCCTACCACTAATGCTTATACATTATTATTATTCTGAAGTGTAAGCATCAAACAGATCACTCTACAATCCATTGTCCAAAGATGGAAATATGATGACACAACTGCAAAGCTACTACAACTTATTTTAGGTAGTCCACCAAAAGTAAAAGAGAAGTTATCAACATACCTATGTAGCTGCAAAGATCCACGGCTCATGAGGGAGAATCTGTTGCCACGACAACTATTGGTTTATTTAATTATGATAAGCTCCATTTGCATGTAGACACGTCATGTAGACAAAACAGCACACGTGGAAAAGACTGCTTTGGTCATGTGAGACGAAATGCTAACTTTTCAACCAACGTTACAGTTGTTGAATTTTTTGGTTGTTCAAATAGTAACACTTCACATTACCACATACCATACCCCCAAGGAAACAGGGTTGCAACAGCATCATGTGGTGGGGATAATTCTCTTTGGCAGGGATAAGAATACAATTCTAGAAGGTAAAGTGTCAGAAGCTGCTAAAAAAAAAAAAAATCAAGACTGGATTGAAGGTTCAATGGCAGGCATGGAAAATTGCTGTTCACAGACTCTCCAGATTCAGTCTGAACTTGGACAAGAGGAGAAAAATGTTCTCTGAATGATGGCCAGGATAAATCCCAAAAGAATTGAATACTTTCACAAAGAACTGTAGGTACAATAATGCCTGATGACACATATTTTTTTCAAATCTTTTCAAAGTTCTACTCAAAACAGCTACAATCAGAATTTAGTTTACTTGAGCAATATCATATTGTAAAATTCTATGAAGAACATTTAAAAGTCTAAAATAACATTTTATATATTCTCCCTTACTCACTGAATAATAATAAAAGAAAATAACCTTTTCTTTTATTTCTAAAAGTAGTTACTGGCAAATTTCTTTTCAAATAAAGTTCCGCATTTAATTTTGATTTGAAGTATACAGGCTTTACTTCATTAGTTACTGTATATAGATTTTTTTTTTCCAAATGTAAGCACTGTTATACAACACTTGTGTAGAACACATTCACCTCTGCGAAAATAACTTGCAAAAATATGACCACCATTTATGTAGGCATATGAGGTGAAGCTTAAAAGGCTACATGTTTATTGTATCCCATATTTAAACATGACCACATTAAAACTACAGCACTACAAATCTCCTCAATTTTTTAAAAGTGACAGAGTAAATGTGTGATTTAAAAGAATGTTCTACATCAACACTGCTCCATAAGGGAATCAGGGCTTCAATCAAGCCCTGATTGAATTAAGTTTTCATGAAGCCAATGGTTATTGATGAATTGCTGCTTTTTCCAAAGTCATTTTAAGCCATGTTAGAGGAACAGAGATTGAGTCATAGACTTTACAGTAAACAAATAGTGACATACACAAAGACTCAAGGTACAAAAGTAAGGGTAATTTGGGAATGTCGAAAATCCAGAATTTGCTATCCATGCAACCCATTGCTTTACATCAGCTAAACAACAACAAAAAACTAAAATACCAAATTACCTATTTCACTTTTATCAATGACAAAGTAAAATCAGATGATTTTATTTTTTCCAGAAGATTTTCAGTCATCTTTGGGGGAAACAAGAAATCTGCCAAGCTCTATATGCAAGTCCAGGATTTGCTTTAAGAGCCCACAAATTCAAATAAATCTGGTATCAAAGTAATTATTGCAGTTCAGGACAAACACACATATCTCCTTAAAGCGAGAGTATTTGCTTATCATATGCCTTAGGAAACAAATGAAAACTGATAACATTAATTTGATACAATGGTCTTGAATAGTTGATCTGCAGAATATGAAAATAAAGAATAAAAGGAAACCCAGTGTATTGTGTTTCAGTGTACAATCCACAAAAGAAGAGAGTAACAAACCGCTCTGCCATGTCAGTCAATTTGAGTTTGTCAAACAGCAGACATCAGAGAAAACTGGACGTCCTTGGTGTTGCACTGTGATTGATGACAAACAGTGTGTGAAAGTAAATGCATGTCCCTCTAAGTCTGAGTGCATTGGATTCCATAAATCTGAGGATAAGGCTTGCATGATTTCAAGGACTACTTTAGCGTATGTAAAAAGTAGTCCTTTTTACATGCGCCTTATCCTCATGGCTTATAGAGATGATAAACATTTGCACATATTAAAGTGAGCTTTCTTTTATCTGGACTAGTACCTTTCTGAAATAAATATCTTTAGGTGCCAAACAAATTAGAGGATGAAGACATTTGGATCTGTAATTACTGCAGACACGACCAAACTTAGATTTTACCTCTTCTATCTGCTCGGTATTGGATTTTTTGGGGGGGCTGGGAAAGGTTCTAGATTATATTCATTCTTTAGAAAGCTAATGATGACACAAAATCCCAAAAGCGATGGCTTTATGAATAAAGACATATTTTATTCAGAAACTTCATATGTTGGCAACATAGCACTCATATGTTTGAATTGTTTCAACATAGCCAAAAGACTTTATGGCAGTCTAGTTTTGCTGATGATCATTTTTATGTGTTCAGAAGTGTCAAATATGTAGTAACTTATTGTTGGAGTTTATTTTCTTATGCAGTCATGTTTTCCTGCACCACTGACACTAAAGGCTGATATGCAATATTGTGATGGGGGTAATCAGAACTGCCGACTTGTCTTCTATAACCATCTTATTGCATGTTTCATTTTTAGATCTATCCAGCCTGTAAAATCCATCTGCACTTCCTGCCATTTATCTGCCATTTATCCATGTATGCCTGGAAATAGGGTAGTAATTGGACAAGTCCGAGTGGCAGCTGACAAGGCTTGCTTGGCAGATGTGAACAGGAAAGATTAACACACTAGGTCCAATTCAAAAGAATAGGGGTCTTTTCACAGGCACAGATGGAGCCCTTCAGTAAAAAAGGAAATGATTCAACAGAATGGATGACAGAATAAAAAAAGTCTATTCCACAAATGGCCTTTTGTTTGGATGCTGTACAGAAGGAATAAGTTGAAGCTTTTTCATTTGCTAAAGAAACTATTGCCAACTGAAATGCTTAAAGTTTACTGTATAATAAGCAATGACTCAATGAAATATTAATTTTAGAATTTTGAAATTTTTGGCAAAAAACAAAAATAACAAAAAAAAAGAAAAAACATAATACATTGTAGTCCTTAATGTCCTCAAAACTACAGCAGGTTGCAATTCTTTGATTTGGAAAAAAGCTGTCATTTTAAGCTAAATTGGCAGGCAGACACTGCAGCTCTGACTGACACTGTCATCTAAAGTTAACCACATGTTAGAGGCTACAATAGGATCTTTCTACGATATAATGGAAAATGACTGCTGAAAGCTTTGGCACATAGCTGAAAAACTCCTGAGACACAGTCAGAATCTTTCTTAACCTCTTAACTGTGACCCTCAATTTGTACATGTTGTCCAACGGGTCCATGAGAACGGCAGCGTCCTCATAACAGGTAAGTGGTTTTAACCTTACAAATCGGGAGAAAAAAAATAAGCACATCATGCTAATGAAAAAACCTCCTTGTAGTTTATGTAAAACTTGGCCCAGCACACCTCTGTCAGTGGTTCTTATACTTTTGCAATTTGCTACACCTTTGACTATATTAAAATGATTTTGACTTAAGATGACTGACTAAACAAAGATTCACAGCCTGTAGACTTATCAAGACAGACACCAACAGTACTTGGGCTACAGTTAATCAAGCTGTACTACATATTTGTGGGGCCTCAAGATATATGATGTAACATCATTGTTTTCTGTTAGAGTGAAAATCTACTATTTATGAAACTTTAAATGACGAATGAAAGCATTTAACAAATATAAACTGAAACGTAGCTGATAACGGTGAAACTGTACCGTAAATTAATAATAATAATAAAAAAACAGATTCAGTGTTATTACAGTTGACTTGTCAATAACACTGTTGTTAGAAATACTTCATCAAAGAAAAAGAAACTACTTGAAATTGCACAGCAGCATTTATATCACATTTGGGTCTTCTTTTTTATATGTTTATTCTATAATTTATGAAGGCCTGTCCTACTTTGGCTTTAGGTTGAGAGGATGAAACCAGGACTACTCTAGTCATAGCTTCTCCATGCAGGAGAAAAGGTCACCTTTGTTAACTGCAACCCATATAAGGTAAAGGACTTCTACAGAGGACCCCCATTATTCATGTGGTTAAGGGACCACAAATATGAAGACCAATAAAAACACTTAAAACCGCATTTATAAAAGTTCAAACACCAAACATGCATATGCATTAAAAAGAACTGTGGAAACAATCTTGGCACTACTGCAGAAAATAATGTCCACAATCATTCTCATCTCTCATTAGCACAAATAAAAATGCATGACACTCCTGGATTAGCTGCTTTGCAAACCGTAGTCTGTCAAGTTAATTCAGATTTTTGGTATCTTAGCTTACCGGCTGCATTTTCTGTCAAATATTTTAGATATGCTCCAATTACATGCTGATGGTGGTGTGACTATTTTTAAGTCTAGGTTGGGAACAGGCCCTTCATTTGATTCAGATTTTATGTATTATAAGGAGGTGCACGTTTGGATATATTGCTGTTGGAAATAAAGTGTCACATGTTCAATAGATGGACGAATGTTCAATTAACTACTGCCCTGGTGAGAGTTACTCTAACTGCTGCTCAATGAACAAAGGTAGATGTATATTCATTAGCCTACTCTTATTTAGGGACAGAGGTGCTACTTAACACAAAATCCACAATTTGTATTCAGAGACCCCATTGTAGCTAAAAATATTTTTAAGGGGCGCATCGGTTATGATTACTGATTTGAAGGTGTGATCTTTTTTCTTATTAAAATTATCAATGAATGTTTAAATAATGGCCACAATGCATACAACACACACAAATGGCTTTGGTCTATGTAAAAAAAAAAAGCAATTACATTTCTGCAAATTTCTTCATTTATCTTTTTTCTAGCTGTTAGAAATAAAGCATATATATATATATATATATATATGTATATA
>CAEGAE010043983.1:0-46679 GCA_903067095.1 Girardinus metallicus
CCTGCGACCACCGGCACGAGGACTAAAGCCTCCATATGTGGGTTGTGCTTTGCACCTGCGCCACCACAGCACCCCATATGTTGCTCTTCTTGGATAAAAATGGGCTGTATCTTTGCATGAGTTACATTTTTAAACCCACTTTAATTAAAACACATCTAAAGTTTTGCTCGTTAACAGCTGTTCGAACAGTAAACACTTGTTAAAACGTTGATTCATAAATTTCTTCCATAATTCCATAATTTTGCCTTCTGTTTATATTTTATTAATCTCCACCACTCACAGTTGTTACAGTTGGTAAAAAAAAAGGGTCAATAATTAAAATAAATCTGTTCAATTCGTCTTGTTTGTCTTGCACACACTCAGAATTAAATGATTAAAATGAGATATTTTGGTTTTTCAGAGTTAGACCTGAAGGGCTGTGAAAGTGTTGCCCAGTGGGATTAATTAAGTTTTCCTAATCTGAATCACCTCTTTAACAAAACTTACCTAAATTCTCCACTCAAGTAATTAGAAATACTCTAAATCAAACAAAATTGGACAATATTCTGTGTGTTTTAAATGAGCTTTGTTGGTTATTTAGTGAAATATTTCTGCTTGGAACTGACCCTGGATAAATGAGCTGAATTAAACTGAAACTGAACAAAGGAGAAAATCAGAGATTATGTGTGTAGGATGGCTTTTAAGACAACAATTTACCACTCAAGACAGCGTGGGCATATGGTAGCTTAATCAGTAGACTGGCTTTGTGTGTCAGGGGAACGCGTTTCCTTTTTACGTCAACTAAACCTCCGATTTACAGCTCAGTTTTAATCAATGCGGCTGATTTTTGTAATGCTTTTCAGGTGACTTGGTTTCCCGGGCCATGCATCACCTCCAGCCATTACACATCAAGAACCCGAGCAACGGGACGCCGGTCCACCAGAAGAGCAGCTCCACGGTCCACTGGGAACCCGAAGCGCTCTACACCCTGTGTTACTTCATGCACTGCCCACAGATGGAGTGGGAGAACCCCAACGTGGAGCCATCCAAAGTCACCCTACAAACGGAGAGGTGAGACGCAGAGTCACCTGGTTTACGAAGGTTTATTGTGAGATTAATGAATGAGAGACAGTTCAACAGTAGGGTTGCGCCAACACACTTTTTTTATTTCTAATACGACGCAGATATTTGATGTTTAATGTCGGCCAATACAGAAAAACAGACTTAACTTTAAAATGTTTGGTTTTTATTTAATGTATTGTAACTATGTGAAAACATAAGTTAAATCCACTTAATTTATTCACTTAAAGTCAACTTTATTGCTCACTATACACCACAAAATTCACTGAAAAAAGAAGCACATTTCTTCTAGAAAATCTTAGAAATTTCCTACAATAAACAAGGAAGTTTCTGAGATTGAAAAGTCAAAAAATTGCTAAACAAAAAAACCTCTGGTGTTTTTAGATTAATCTCAGGAATTAAATGGAAGAAATATGGAAATTTATGAATGTCAAAAGTAAAAAAAAAATTGCTATTAAAGCCTCAGATACTTTTCAATTAATCTTGGAAATTAAATGGAAATTTATTAGTGTCAAACATCAAAAATTGCTAGAGAAAACTCTGATATTTTTAGACTAATCTCAGAAATTACATTGAAAATTTAGGAAATTTTTGAATGTCAAAAGTCAATAATTTGCTAGAAAAAACTCAGATCCTTTTAGATTAACCTCATGAATTAAATGGGAAAAAAATAGGAAATTTTAGTTTGAAAAGTTAAAATTTGCTAGAAAAAAAATTCAGATATTTTTAGATGGACTTCAGGAATTAAATGGAAAAATTTTAACATTTCTGAGTGTCAAAAGTTGAAAATTTGCTAGAAAAATCTTTGATGTTAATCTCAGGAGTTAAATGAAAAAAAGAAAATTTCTTAGTGTTAAAAGTCAAAAATTTGCTAGAAAAAAAATTCTGAATTTTCTCAAAAATTTCTGCACCTAATCTCAAAATTTCCATTTTTTTTCTAGCAAATTATTACTTTTCAAACTCATAAATTTTCTTAGCTTCATCTCAAAGAAATGAATCTGAAAGAGGAGTAAATGTTTGGCGAACATTTACTCCTCTTGTTCCTAACACATCGTCGTTTAATTGAGTTGAACTAAACTTTGACCAAAGTCAAGTTGCGCCCACTCCTCTTTTTCAATTAAATACGAAGTTACAATTTACAGTGTGGAACAGCGTTGTTGATTTCTAGTTCTGAAACTTTTAGCTGAGTCTCATCTTTAACACCCCTGAGTGAAATAATAAGATTTTTTTTTAGCAGATTCAGATTTATTAAAGTCCCAAATGGACTCTGCAGAATGTGGCTTCCGGCAACTGAGGCGATTTTTTACATCTGTTCTTTTAACCTCCCAGGCAAGTTGAGTACAGGCTCACAATAAAAACCTACATTTCTACTTTCTTGCTGAAGATATTTGCTCCAGCAGCGTGGGCTGGTCAGCGCTGACACTCGCCAAAGCCTGCAGCTTCTTGATGGACAGATATTTCAACATCTTTCTTGCTTTCTTCCTCGCCGAAACTCCATCCAGACGACCCTGGGGAACGTGAGGAATGTCAAGGCGGAGCGACGCGTCAGCAGAGTTTCTATTCCTCTGAGACAAAACTCTGTTTAGCATTCAGCTGAAAGCTTGGAGACGAGCAGCGAGGACCTGAATAGATCTGCAGGATGACAAGCAAAGTGATTAAATACGATGAAAAGGTTCAGTTGAAACTAAATAACAGAAGCAAGGTTAAATTTGCAAAAGAACTGCAGAGGGTTCATTGACTTATTTTAAAAATATATAAAAATTCAGACTAGACATTGTATGCTTAATTATTAAATGTTATTAGAGCGATAACTCTTTGATGGATAAGATTAGAGTTATGTGATTTAATTTATCATGTTGCACAACTTTAAAGTTTTACTATGTTTAATTAAATGTGGATATTGTTTCTAAAGGTCAGATAATACTTTCAAAAGTTTATTGAATCCTGACATGAAAATGTACAGCGAATTAAAATTAAGTAGGATTTATGCAAAATGGAGTCAACAAGTAATAACGTTACATACGGATATAAGGATGTTTTTATTATTATTACTATTATATATGTGAATAAATCATATTTGGGTTTTAAAAGTTGTTTCAACAAGAATAAAGTTCTATCATTACATATAAACTAATAAAAAGTAAAAAAGCAAAAATCTTCATAAAAATCTGCATCCAAAATCGAAGTGGTACAAAAATGTGCTTAAATTAAATGTCAAACTTTAAACGAGGGAATTTTTCAAACCAAGTGAATTTAGAGCTCGATTTGAACTTAAACCTGTATTTGTACAAGTTAAAGGTGATTCCTTCATTTTTTTACAGAATAAAAACTGTAAATACTTTTAATTTACACTGTTGCTTTGCTTTCGTCCATCACTTCTATTTTAAAGTGGTGAAATATAATTTAAATTGACTTCAAACAGAAATTTGAGAATATAAAAATTCTTTCCCTTTCTGATCCACCCTGGTTTCGTTCTGCATCAGATTAAATGACTCCGCCGATTTTTGTTGCTGTTTCCCTGCAGGAGAAGAAACACAGAGCAGGCGGAGCACCGTGGGTTATTTTTAGATTGATTAATCTAAAAAACACACTTTTATAATGAATTATGAAGAATGCACATATCATTTATCAGTCGGGCCATTGCTCTTTGAGATAGATGAGGGTAATAACAGCACTTAGGGAGGTTACTGCTTCTAGATCTCTTTCAGATCTGAATTGTCCCTGTAATAAATTTTAAGTATTGATTTTGTGTTGCTGCCTCTCTAATATCTATAAAGACATCTTTGATTAGTTTATTTTGAGCCTCAAATGGAGCCAACTGTTTAACCAGGCTGGGATTTTAGCTAATGGTGTAAATTATTAATATTTTTACATTGAAATTGTACGAGGAGTGTAAGTTACTCACACCGTGCTGCTGAACAAATCATTACCCTCGTCAAATTTAATGTAATCTGACTTTAAAATGACTGATGCTAATCATTACTGAACTCTGTTCTGCTCTGCAGGCCGTTCTTGGTTCTGCCTCCGCTGATGGAGTGGATCCGGGTGGCGGTCGCCCACACCGAACACAGACGGAGCTTCTCTGTCGACAGCGACGACGTGAGACAGGCCGCCAGGCTGCTGCTGCCTGGGGTGGACTGTGAGCCGCGGCAAATAAAGTAAGAACGAAAAGAAAGTCCAAATATTCCATACAGGCTTTGATTCCTGAGTCTTTGTGCAAATTTCTCACTGGTTTTGGTTAAAAACTGATTAGATTTCTCATGCTGCGTTCACACCGAACACGTCCAGGCGAGCGTCGAGAGGAGAGACTCTTTGGCATTTATACGTGTGCGTCCACCGTCTTCTGCATGCTTCGTCTAAATAAATATGTTTATTTAACGTGATTCAACGTTTTTTGCCGGACTTATTTGGATAGCTCAAATGCGGGGAAATATTTTCAAATAGTAAAAGTTTATCCTACATCCCAACTTGCTTGCTGATCCGTTCTATTCCTGTCGTAACTGTGATTGTTCGTAGATTATAGGACGAAAGTAAACAGCCACAATTACTTTATCCTCCATAGTATTTTTTTCTGAGATTACGTCGGAAAATGCACCAGAGAGACATAGCGGAGTCTCTCTGATTGGTTGATTCCCCACATCGAACGGCGAAAGTTCAGATTCTCCAACTCCAGCGTTGAACGCCTTGACGCCCGTCAATCGCTTGAAACGCTTCGAATTGCGCTGGACACACGAAACGCGACGCAGGGCGCCTAAACGCAGACTTTCAATGTAAACCAGAAGCTCCCGACTCTCAAATCGTGTTTGGTGTGAATGCAGCATCAGCCGAATGTCATCAGCGTATAGATTTATAAAAATTTAATCAGTGAATTTAATTCTTTTTTCCACGGTTATTTGCCTTCCTGCTGGCTTTAGCATCACACTGTAACACAAGAAACAATTCACAAAATATTTTTATGAATGACTCTTCGTTTTCAGTTTGGTTGCTAAATAAAGACAAAACAGTAGAAAAATAGTTTAATTTATTGTGTGAAATTTTGCAAAAAAGAACAATTCGTGTTGTTTTTATTCAGAATGCTTTTTATCTTAAAAAGTAGTAAAAACAACTAATACAGATGGCAACATAAACCTTCCCTGCTGGTCAAGTTTTAATGGGGATAATTATGTAATTACTGTATTTTTACTGTACTTTCTAGTGGACCAGCAGCCTTTTTTGCTTCATCTAAGTTGCAGTTGCTATTTTGAAAACATTTTCTCACAAATACATCTCAATGTTCCAGTTCACAGACAGAAAGTCAAAATTCTGCTAAGCTTTTGTCTCATGCAGCATCAGTAATTTTAAGGATTTTATCACGGAGTCATGGGTTAACAGTCCTCCCACTTCAAACATTTGTAGAGATGAAACAAACAGAACGGCGAAGGTGTTTGTTACCAATTAGCATCTCTTTTCAAAATGCCAGATATAATTGTCAGGTAGAATCAGAATAATATTGTGAAGAGGTTTCCCTGCGACTCTGTTGAGAACCGGATCAGCAGCAGCTGTTTCGCAGCGTCAATTAAGAGTCATTAGAGAGAAAAAACGAGTCGCAGCAGAAGTCTCACCTGGAGGAGGCAGAAGACTGAGCACTCACGCTCCAACATGAGTGAATTGTCTCTGAGTGTAAACAGCTCGATGCGTACGGACTCGGTTCTGGTTTAAGCCGGGAAAAGCTGAGCAATAATCATTCCCGCTCTCTCCCGGCGTCCTTGGGGGAGACGAATGCCCACTGATTCCCCAAATCCATTTCTGAGATAAGCCCCCACTTAGTCACGATAATGTATCTGCCGCTTCCATCTGCAGAGCCGAAGATTGTTTCTGCGCCACCCGGAAGCTGGACGCAGCCTCCACCGAGGCCAAGTTCCTGCAGGATCTGGGCTTCAGGATGCTCAACTGCGGCCGGACGGATCTGGTCAAGCAGGCCGTCAACCTGCTGGGGCCCGACGGGATTAACAGCATGAGTGAACAGGTGTGATACTCAACACACACACACACACACACACGTAACCCTTCCTAAGAGCCCACTGCACTGAACCCCATTGAAAACCTCATAGTTATTCCACCAAATATTGACTTCTGAACTCTTCCTGAACATTAGTATTGTTTCTAAATGAGTATAAACTTGTTTTCTTTGAATATTTGAGGTTGCATCTTTTTCGTTGTTTTGACCATTTCTCATTTTCCGCAAATAAATACAAAATTTTTGCTTGGAATTTCAGAGACATGTTGTCAGTAGTTCATAAAATAAAAGAACAATGTTCATAGTACTCAAACAAATATATCCATAAAAAGAAATAAAATCAGAGAAACTGATCATTTTAAGTGGTCTATTAACTTTTTCCAGAGCTGTATGTTCGTCTCCAGTAGGTTGACTTTACAACAGACATATTCAGGTTCACTGTATTTATTCTGAAAAAAGAGGAAATCAAGTTGGTGGTTAACATCATTCCAGCAGCTTCTGCCCCTATACATTAAATAAAATACAATAAATAACCCTAAATAAACTACAAAAAAAAAGTAACTCCCAGTTATCAGCTTGTAAAATTAAACATAGCTAAAATGAACATTAATAATAATAACCGTTAAAAACATATACAAAACATAGCTAAATTACTCATGAAACACTGCATGTGATTAAATGTGTCTAAGACATACTTTAAACTATAACGCTTGTAAAGAAAACACAGAGCTGATTCTAGCACATTCCATGGTTACCGATGGCAACAAAAACATAGGGGGAGGAGCTGTCAGTTAATGGTTGCTATGGTGACCACCAACTGCCAAGAGCAGCGCAACAAAACTTAAAACACCAATAAATCTCTGAAGAAACAACTTGTTGACAAAATGTATCCAAAGAACAGATAAACAAATTTTGACAAACTTCACGTTTATAATATTGTTAAAATAACTTAATAAAATAACACAAGCACTTTTCTGAAGTTAAATCAAAACTAGCCAAGTGTTGCTGCTTAGAGGGGAGTAAGAAGTGTTCTGGGCCACCAATCTTCCTTTATTTTGCATAACACTCTCAGTGCACCACATTTGGCATATTGTGTGGACGCTTAGGGCAATACATACAAAACTAATTTACTCCTGTTGTATGTAATTTATAAAAGAAATATCCAGATATTTCAAAAAGTCATATATTGGGAGACTGTGCAATTCATGTTTAATTTATCTGAAGTTTAATCAGAACAAACCTTTCTTGTTTTTGGTCAAATAGGATTAACAAAATTATTTATATTTGCTAAATGCCAGAAAACTTGATGAGAGAATTTTTTGTAACTTCTTTAGCATCATTATGGTTGGAGATTCCTATCTTCCATCCATCTGCATATAGGCTCATCTATTCATTGATCCATATATCCATCCATCCATTCAATATTGAGTCTTATATCTTGCTGAAAAGTTACTTGTAAGCTAGTTTTGTCTACTTTCAAGGTTACTAAGATATTTGCACTTGAAACTAGACCAGAATTATTTTCAGTTTTTTCAGTGCAACCACATGCAGGCTTTCCTGCCCACACGCATTGTTCTCTGAGCTAAAAAAGAAAGGGAATGAAAACTTTACCGTAAGCAAGGCAGAGAGTTGTTTCCATTCATCAGAGGTGCTGAAGTGTTTTCAACAGGCTTCTGTAAAGCCGACTTCAATCATATGTGTGACTCGGGCCATTATGTTCAACAGAGGCCTTTTACGAGCCGCTCGTAACCCGCTGCAGCACTTTATGTCAGAGACTCGTATCCCTCTGTGGTGATTCAGTCTTTAGTATTTCCTGGAAAACTGATCTACTTAATCAGGAGGCCGTTATGGCCGCCGATGGCCGCCATGATGAGTTCAGATACAAAGGCGAGCCGCAGCTTTTACTTTATTGCTCTTTTAACATCTTGTGGTCTCTCATGTGGTTGAGAGAGAATTACAAGGGCATAAAACCGTAATTTAATACAAATTAAAGTGTCTCATAAAACTATTCATGCCCTTTTAAAGCTGCAGGATGTAACTTTTATAAAAAAAAAAGTTTTTTAAATATTAAAATTATCACTATGTTGTGACAGCTACTATCAAAGAAATGACCAAAAACAACCAATCAGAGTCAGGAGGAGGGTCTTGAGGCTGTCAGTCAACCTCATGTACTCGCTGCTAAATGTACTGATGGCAGAGAAACAACTTAATGTTACAGGAAAATCATGCTTAGCATTCACAACAGGCTCTGCTAGCTGCAGCGTAGCACAGAGCAAGTAAAGAGGAGGGTGATTGACAGCGCTAAGACCCACCTCCTCACTCTGATTGGTTGTTTGTAGTTAACGCTGGAAGAAAGCTGAGGAGCTGTTTCATACTATACTTGCACAACATGCTGACAGTTTCAACAAATATGTAAAAAAAAAAACTTTTTATACAAGTTATATACTGCTGCTTTAAAGAATGAAACACATTTTTGATATCAATATTTTTTTTTTATGTTGCTAATGCTCAAGAGTGGTAGGTCGACTTGTGGATGTAACTTGTAGCTTAAAAATCTGAAAGCCGCATTAGCTTCCACTGATCGCCGCTAGGAGTCACCGATACCTTCATCGACTGATGGAGGTGGAAATTCATAAATGCATCTGATGCAGTAAAAGTGGGATATTGGCTCAGCAGTGGAACCAGGAGAATTGCTGCAGTATCAGGTTCAGATTTAATATTTACCTCCACTCTCTGGATAAACTGAAAGATGTAGTTCGGCCTTCGACTTTCTATAAAATACAAAAAGAAAAAGAACGATTCACTGATGGATGGATGGTATAAAAAGCGGATAAATGGATAAAAATTGGATAGATCATAGGAAAAGTGGGTAGATGGATGGTTGGATGGAAAGATGGTAGGAAAATGGACAGATGAAGGGATGAATGGATAAAAAGTGGATGGACAGACGGATGGATGGATGGATAATCGGTCATTTGGATGAAGGAAGGTTTTCCTGTGGTGACAGGAAGTCAGCGTCTCCTGGTTTCCTGCAGTTCTGCCCGGTTTTCACATCCTGAGTTGTTTACAGTGAATATATTTACAGACTTCACTGAACCCAGGAAAGAGAAGTGAAAAGCCTCAAATCTACCGTAGAACCTGAAATTTCCTTAAATACAAGAAAAGAAAACGTGTTTATTTTATGCAAGTAAAGCAAACACAACATGAATCTCTGATGCGGCCATCTTGTGTTTCCTGCAGGGGATGACGCCTCTCATGTACGCCTGCGTGCGCGGTGACGAGGCCATGGTCCAGATGCTGCTGGACGCCGGCGCCGACATCAATAGCGAGGTCAGAGTTCAATCTCTCCAACACGTCACAATGTTTCTGTCCCAGTTTGATGTTTCATTCACTTTTGTTTCTGTGAGAACTTTGTCCCCTCTCCCCTCCCTTACCTCTCCTGTTTCTGTCTCACCTGCTCGCTCTCCGCTCGTTACACAAAGTGCACTGATAACAAACGATTATCGTTTGTTGGTTTCTCTTCCCACTGATCCTGAATAATAATCCGCCAATAGTCCCTCCGCTCTGCCCGTCACTTCATTTCGCTTCACGCCGCAGCTATCCAGCAGCAGTTTGCTTTATGGCGCATCAATAATACACCACTGTTACACAACCAGGTGCACTCTGTGTAACTCGCTGCCAAGTTCCGCATGAACTTTATTGCACATATTTGTTAAGTTGAAATAAGACAGTAAAATAGCATAAATCATGCATTTTCTTCTTTTTTCTTTGCAGTTTTTCCTGCGTGTATGTATCGCTGCCCACAGTAGTGATAGCTTCTTTAGATTTTTCCCTGTGGTGACTCAGAAGCAAATAACAACCGTTTGAAATCATTCAGGAGTTTATTACTGAATAATTAATTACTTAATTTGGAATAAATGCGTCTCTCTTGGAGGATATAGACACATTTTGATCATTTACTGCGGATGAAGCTCCGACTATAAAGCTGCTTCTGCTGAATCTTTGAATGTTTAGAAAGGTTTCTGCGCCTCCACCATCAGTTTCATTTTTCAGCTGGCATATGAAAGTATGAGACAATTAACATTTTCTATAACAGATTGAAAGATCAAAACTCTGTTCCAGTTATTTTCTGCCGTGGTTTAGCAAATATCACCAATTAGCTTAAAGTTATTTGGATGGTTATTTACAATTTTCCTTAAAGGGGCAGTATTATTTATTTAGTTCCATGTTAGAGCTCAATAAAGTAACTACATTACCTTCAGTTGTTATAGAAATGTTGTTAAATTTCATGTAATTTATCACCTTGAAATTGGGCCTCTGTCTCTTTAAAAGCTCCTGCTCTTCAGGAAGTCATCACAACATGGCTCCTCTATTGACCCTTTAAGAATGTTTTTACCAGCATTTCACTGAGAGGTAGCTGGGCTGAACCAGACGTTTGCTAATTGCTGCTGGCTAGCCTGAAGGAACTGAGTGGTAGAAACTCCAAAGCTTGGAAACTGTAGCTCCCAGGAGGAGCTTCATCCGTGAAGGCGGGGCTAGGTCCACCCAGGCATTTTTTGAAGTTGCCATGGAGATTTGAGGATTTCTCAAACATGCGTGTCGGAATCAAGGCAACATTTCGGGTTTGTTTGTGATGAGGGAATAACATTACAACATGATGTAACGTTCAAAAAAGTATTTTTTACATGATACTGCCCCTTTAAATTTTGTGAAAACATCTACCACAATCTGTGTGATAAAAACCTTTTTTAATGGGTCTTTCTAACTGTATTCTGTCAAAGTTCCAGCAACTAGCTTATAGGTGCAATTTGGAGATGTGTGCTCTTCTATTCCTCCCTTAATTCGTTGCCTTTGTGAAATCGTTTTCGCCTGTAATAACAAGCACAGTTTGTTACCATCAATGCTCTGACTGATTTTTTTTTTATGTTTTGGTTTAGATAATTAGATAATTAAAACTTTAACAACGATCCAGAATCATTTAAGCTGTTTTTGTTAAATCCATTGCACAATCTGGAGTCCAAACTCTATCAGAATTTTAAAAAGTGAACACAACACACGTATTCCTGCATGAATAAATAAATACATATAAATAATTATTTATACAGTAGTCGCTGCCTCAGATTTTTCTCCTCCTCTGCTGCGGCTGCCTGTAATTATAAAGACATTAATAATTCATATCATTACACAATAAAACACCAACGGTCCCGCTGCTGCTTAGCATCAGAGCCCAAATGAAATGTGACATCACATTAAATAGTTGTTTTTCCTCTGGGTGATTTTTGCAAATCATTTCGATCATTTAATCAGCAATAAAAACCCGCAGAGCGACGCCTCCGCTTTGCTTCTGAGTCGTCACCTCCAGTCCTGCATGCATTTGTCGTCACCGTTACATCTTCTCTCTGGTTTTGTTTGTTGTTGAGACGAAACTCCACGAAAAGGTGGAGCCACACCGACACAGAGAACCGGGTCCAGGCAGATGTATCTCCTCATGCTTAGAGCGGGGATTTGAGATGAGAGGACGGATTAAACTTGCTCAAGATTTTCTGCAGAACTCAAGAGGAAAATCTCGCCCCGCCATCTTGCCCTCTTCCTGCTTCCACCTGTCCTGCATACTGCTTCCTTCCCCGCCTCTCCCCCTGAGCTCTGAATGTGATAACAGCTGTGTATCTCTCTCCCTGAACTTCACCTATGACTTCCCAGGTGCCAAGCACAGTAAACAAGCACCCCTCAGTTTACCCCGAAACGCGCCAGGCGACGCCACTCACGTTCGCCGTGTTGCACGGACACGTCCCTGTCGTGCAGGTAGTTACGTTAATGACCTGTGACCTCTAACCTCTGGCCCCCTGACCTCACCTTTGTACTAAAAAAATACTGATAATGACTGTGCATCATGATAGTAATGATGCCTGATGTCCTTTTATTACTCCTTCCTTTGTCCTTTTGTGCTGTGCTTTAGAAGAGGAATTAATTAGCTTTTATAGTTCAATCGGGGTTCTGCGGAGTAATCATCTGTAGACAGTATCTTACATAAAAGGGATCCGGCTTCACGGTACAGTGCTTAAACGGTAACACTTTATTTGAAGAAGTCTGACTAAAAATACTTTGTAAGATTTTGTGTTTTTGCAGTGCAAACCCCAAACGTAAATCTAGTATAGAATCCGAGGGAAGGCTTGAAATATTGGATGTTCGCAGATGTTATTCATCCAATTTGACTGAGAGAAGCTGATAGAGACATACCTCAAAGGAACCAGACAACATTTGTCGGTTTCATCTTCCGCCATTTACTACATCCGAGTAAAATATAGTGACTTTTATTCAAAGCTGTAACATGACAAAATGTGCAAAAGTTTAAGGAATAACACTTTATTTGAAGGGTTGTGCATAAGACTGACCTGACATAACAGCAGTCAGGAATGTAAAGGAGTCTTCATAAATGTTTACAGCTGTTGTCACAAAGTTTCATTCAGTAAATAATTACACTTTTAATACAAACCTGACACTTTCAATGTAGGTTTTAATCCAACTTTGCATAAAAATGTCATTATTTACAGAAAAGTGCAAAGTTGACTCTTTTAATGAAAGTTTTAATAAATCTTTGCATTAAAAGTTTCATTATTTACTGAATGACACTTAATGACAACAGATATAAACATTCATGAAGGCTCCTTCATGCTCAGGACAGGTTTTGTGTTTATGACAGTGTTATGATTCATCTCAGAAAAAAACATGGGCATTTCTTAGTTTCAAAAGTCAAACATTTTTGATTTAGAAAATTTCAGACAATTTCCAAAACCCCAAAATTTTAAACGATTGAAACTCAGAAATTTCCAAGTTTTTCTAGAAATTTTTGGAGGCATTTCTGTGTTTTTCCGAGCTAATTTTTGACTTTAAACTCTGAAAAGTCACTTTAACTTTAAGTTAAGTTTTGTCTTATTTCAAGTGTGCTTAGATATTTGCACTAGAAACTAGACCACAAATATTTGGTAGGATTTTTTTTTTTTTTTTTTTTTTTAATCTAAGAAATTTTGAGATGAATATCAGAAAAATCTGGAAGTTTCTTAATTTCAAAAGTCAAACATTTGCAATTGAGAAAATTTCCAAAAACTGAAAATTTTAAACTTTTGAAACTTAGAAATTTCCACATTTTTTTCTAGAAAATTTTTCTAGAATAGTTTTCTTTTCTTTTTTTTTTAGCAAATTTCCAACTTTCTAGACTCAGAAGTTATTTGTAAGTTAGTTTTGTCTTTTTCCAAGCGTACTAAGATATTTGCACCAGAAACTAGACCTTACTTGGTAAGATTTTGTGTTTTCTAACACAACTTCACTGTCCCTGCTGAAGAAAAGCATCCCCAAAGCATGACGCTACCACCACCGTGTTTTATGGTAGACATACTGTGTTCAGCATGATGTGCAGTGTTAGCTTTAAATCCTATTTTGCATTTTTTGTGTGTAAGGAAATAGATTTGGTTTTATGTGAAATGAGCATAGTTTTTCTATGTTCAGATAATAAATTGAACACTTTTCTGGGATGTTAATAGCTTCATAATCTTACTTTAAATCAAACTTTAGCACAACATTATCCCTGCTCTGTCTGGTGGAGATTAAATCACTCAAGTGATGTTTGCACTAATAGAGTGCCTTCTGAGGGCATTAGATTTTAATTAAACATGTCAGAGTAAAAGGGGTTGAAAACAGTACAAATAAGTAACGCACTTTTCAAGAAAGATGTCATACATGCTCTAAAATACATTGACATTGTGGTTGTTAGATGCAGCATTAGCTTTAAAGTATCAGCCAGCATATCTTCATTTTCCAAAGCTACATTTTTAAAGTAACGTTTGCTGTTATATTGTTTAGTTGATTTTTTTGTTTTCATTTGTTGAAATTAAGGGTTAAATTAAAGTTTCGCACCTAAACACTTCTTTCTAGATCAAGTGAGATGCTGACTACCGATAACTACTTCACAAAACCCCAGCTGGAAAAAACCTGAGCTATCTTTTTAGGGGACGTTTGCTAGGTGTAAAGTTATGTCCCAACATTTAAAAAGTGGGAAACTCCTGAAGCTGAGCTGAAAAGCGCAGCTCAGGCAGGACGATACACAGCCGGGACGCAGAGTGTCTTTTCACTCTTAGTATAAGATATCTTTTATTGGTGTAGTAGTTATTGAGCACAATGTTGCCTCCAGGATCTTTAAGCTATTAATATTTATGACAACAATCAGAGTTTTGTCTCCAGGAAAAGAAATTCTTCCTCCTCAGCTCAACATCAGTAGCAGAACTAAACGAGAAGCCGAGGCTGGAAGTGTGATTCATATTCAGAGTCTGTCCAGCAGCCGAGGCTTTTACTCTCACCAAACCGAAATGTAACACCCCTTGTCTCCCTCGCTTGTTTTCCCTCTCCTGTCCTGTTTGTTTCCCTCCTCCATTTCTCCCACAGTTGCTGCTGGATAACAGAGCCAACGTGGAGGGCGCCCTGCAGGATGGGGCGGAGAACTACACAGAGACGCCGCTCCAACTTGCTGCAGCTGCAGGTGAAGCAGCACCGACACACCAATACTAAGAAATTATTTACTTAAAAAAAGCCCCTATTTCTTCCTGAAAAGTTACTTTTAAGTTAGTTTGCTTTATTTAAAGTGTGCACTAGAAACTAGAGCAGTTTTTTTCAAACTTTTACAGGCAGAGGACCATTTAACCCACATGTGTCAAACTCAATAAATCAATTAATCACATGATAAATTTAAACAAACTCAATCATTTCCATTCGAAATATTTATCATTTTGCTCTCTTCCCACCAAAAACCGGATGACAAAAAAAAGATAATTTTGTTTATAGAGACTTCATTTTATTTGTTGTTCTGTTTATTTATTTTGGATATTCTCCAGTTCCAAGTCTTAAATATTCATTAGAATTTAAAGTTAATTGATCTTAATGTGTTCTTGCATTATTATTATTATTATTAGTATTATTACTACTATACCACTACCAAATGGTCTCCAACAGCAATATTATTGTTTATTGCAATAACTTCTGCAGACAATTTATTGTCCAGCAAAATTTGTTTACGTGCCATCATGATGGCCAGATGCTGAAGCTAAATTAGATCAATCAGTCCCTTCAGATGTCTGTGAATTTCTGTGTGGAAATTCACATAAAGTCAACAAATCCCTGCATTCTTTCACACTAGTGCACAACTGTAAGTTTATTGCAAATTTTCAGCAATAATTGTTAAAATTATTGTGTGTAAGTGATGCTAACTCTCTCCTGTGGGGGGCAGTATTTCTTACTTTTACCACACTGCTGCCTCTGCCTTATTTGATGTCAAGTAGTCCGTGATCAATATGGCGAGCCACAAAAAGTCATATGTACCGTCATAAATAAGCACAAATATCGGAAAATTCCTTGCAAATATTTCTAAAAAAAAAAAAAACAATCTTAAAAATCGCTAACTTCATGTGTGACACATGCAGTACCTCGGTGCCACCCAACCACCGTTTGAGAAAGACTGAACTAGTGCAAAGTTCATGGGAAGATTCAGTGTTTTTACAGTGAATTAAAATGAAACTATAAATTAATTTAATTATTTTTAAGTTATTAGGCTTGTTTTCCTGCTAACATTTGAACTGTTGACCTTTAAGAAACAGAGCAGAAGTAAACTGACGTGGTTTCTAAATCTATAAATCTGTAATTTTCTCTCTTTTAGGAAACTTTGAGCTGGTGAGCTTGCTGTTGGAAAGAGGAGCAGACCCCATGATCGGCACGATGTGTCGAAACGGCATCTCCTCCACTCCGCTGGGAGACATGAACTCGTTCAGCCTGGCAGCGTCGCACGGACACAGGTGGAACAAGTCAATCACTAAATGCACCTGTAGCCCTAATAAGTGAAAATAGGGACATGGGAAGTAAAATACATGCTAACAATGCTAACAAAACCATTGAGTTTTCTATAAATTGTTCTTCTTTTTGGTAATTTCACAATTTTTATGGTCAGTGCTTTATATGGGGGGAGGTAAGGTAATTTTATTTATAGAGCACATTTTCAGCAGTAAGGCAGTTCTAAGTGCTTTACATGAATTAGAAACAAGGTTTCCTTCAGTGTATTATAAGCCTGGCGGGCCACCAGGCTTTACTTGTGCACCCACCAGGCTAAGTATTGCTATTTATTTAATTTGTTTTTAAATGTTTGAATTTTTAAGTCTTTTTAGTTGGTGTTCAGGTATTAATCTTCCAATAAAACATAATTTTCAAGGGATATTTTCAAATTTCTTGCCAACTTTAAACATTTTTTAACGGTTGGTGAATGACTGTGTGACAACCACCAGGCTTAGCAAGTTTTCTGGGTGAAACCTTGAGAAGGAAATGCAAACAAAACAACAAAACCAAAAAAAAAGCATAAAAAGATGGTACTTTCTAAGTTTGTTCTAGATTTGCAAACTTACAGGAGTTTCTCTTGTGCCAAATTCGGCTCACCATAGCTTTTTATGTGGCCCCCTAGATTCCAGACTAAATACTAAGTGAGCTTAAATATCATTTTATCAATCACATCAATGCAATGTTCATCTGTTTACTGCCAAATTATATCAATCAGTCCATCCAGTTTCTTAAAAATTATCGTGGAATTTTTTTTGCTCTAATACATAATTGGGAGTTTATTGCAGATTTTTCTCAAAAATTGTCAAAAACTTTCTTATTTGTATTAAACAGCTGCTTCAGCTTTAATTGATATCAGATTATAGTCCAAGATCTATTCAGCGAGTAATAAAAAGTCACATTTACTGTTTTACCATAAATAAGTGTAAATATTGCAAATATTTCCAAATTAGTACCACAAACACTTTGATTTTTATTGCAAAAAATCACAAAAAGAATCACGAAAACCTGGAGGGACTGAAAAGATGTTCAATAATATTTAATTTTAAGAATTTATTGATATTTTAACAGTTTGTGAACAAGTTTTATCAATACATTCTGGCACAACCGGCCCTTTAAGAGCATTTATGATCTTGATTCGGCCAAGAACAAAATGAATTTGACACCCCTGCTTAGGTCTTGCTCCGATATTAAAAGTATAAAGCTAGTATAAAGTACCGTGCCTCGCTGATAGGGGGCAGTGCTGAGCCCCATTGACGCAACGAACAACAGGTGCTCTTCTTCTACGCATTGACAACAGTGGGAAGGGAAAAACCAGGCCGCTCTTTTTGGCTGCCAGACTTTTAAAAATGAGGAACAAGAAAGTTTTTTCACAACAGAATGACAGAAATATTTGTGGAGAAGGATAAGCGCATGGACGTTACGTTAAATAAAGGCAGGACTTTCAATTTTCATCAGAACAGAGAGAGGTCAGCCAAAGAAAACATTCAAATAATTATAAAATATAACATATTCTTTTATCTTTCTTGCTGTTAAACTGTTGGATTAGAAGCTTTAATTATTTATGGTCAAAATTAAAACTTAGCTTCTATTTTGGATTTCGTCGTCGTCTCTGATCACCACGGTATCGATCCGTTCAGTTCCGTGACGATGTATTCGCCTGCGCTTTACTACCTCGTCTGAACAAGATAAAACCTATTAGCATTCAGGGCGGCGGGGAAATGGAGTGGAGCGGAGAGCGACGGCAGCAGCACAATGCAGCATTATTAAGACAATCAATTATGGAGTGGTGATCACGCTGCGATATGATGTAAAGAGGCTGGAGCTGGTTTGGGCTGGTTCTTCTCACGCAGATTATCTTCAGATTAAGGCTGCTAACTATATGTCACGTTCAGTTTTAATTTGGTTTTGATAGCGATCATTTTTAAGGGTCTGAAATCTGTCGTGTTTTGTGTTTTGATGGTGGAGGAAGGTAGAAAAGTCGAGTAAATGAAGAATGTTTAGTTTAAAAAGGGATGGATAAAGTTATAAAAATCACAGAGAGCCAGAGCAGAACAAGAAACTTAATCCAAGGAAAAATTCAGCAGGAGAAAGTCTAACGAGAGGAAGCAGCAAAGAGTGTGAAATACACTGCAAAGATACAAAATCTTACCAAATATCTTTGGTTTATTCTAGTGCAAATATCTTAATACGCTTGAAATAAGACAAAACTAACTTAAAAGCTACTTTTCAGCAACATATAAGAGCTTGTTTTAAATTTATAAGTGAAAATTTAAGTGAAATAACAATAAAGTTCTTATTTTGATCAAATTGTATAGTAAGTAAGTCAGAACACTGTAAAAACAAAATATCCTACCACGTATTTTTGGTCTATTCTAGGGAAAATATCTTAGTACACTTGAAATAAGACAAAACTAACTGAAAAGTTACTTTTAAGCAAGATATAGCAGCCAGTAACTATAACAAGACATTTTCCCCATATTATAAATGAAAACATCTATTTAAACTATAACTTTTTCATTACTATTAAGGAATTATTTACTTAAAACAAGCCCCTGTGTCTTTCTGAAATGTTATTTGTAAGTTAGTTTTGCCTTATTTCAAGCATACTAAGATATTTGTACTAGATTAAAAATACTTGGTGAGAGTTTGTGTTTTTTCAGGAGAGGAGTTTAAAAACAGGGGCGAACATGAAGTACACAAGAGACTAGGAAATGAATCTAATAATAAAGAACAACTAGGACTAACAACTGTAATCAAACTGGAGTGACAAGAAACAGAAACGAGATCTAATCAAAGATTGAGACGAAGGAACAGAGAATAATCAAACCCCAACACAACCCAGGACATAGAATCAGAACAGATTCCAGTCAAAAGCATGAAGCTCCACATGGACACTGATCAGCTTCACAGCGCCGCACGCTCCTCCTCCTCCTCCTCCTCCTCCTCCTCCTCCTCCTCCTCCTCTTCCTCCTCCTCCTGGCTGCAGCAGATGGAGCAGCGATGCGTTATCGAACTGGGATCGCACCGCGTTTGTTAGAATCCGTTCAGATCAGGGCATCTGTTACCACTGCTGCATCGACGCAAGGACGGGTCATGAGTCGGTTTTTTAATTACGTCATGATTTAAAAAAAAATCTTACACAGTTTTTGATCTGGCAGTCGCCCAGAGCGGCATTAGAAAGGGGGTGCACAAACACCAGATTCAATTCAGTTTATTTATAAAGCACCAATTCACAACAAAAGTCATCTAGAGGCAATTTACCAAAACAAATTTCATTTAAATTCAACAACACATAGACTCCAGTTGAGCCCAGTAATCAAACAGTCCATTAAAACCATTTAAGGCCGAAGTTTCAAATCTTCGCCTGGATATTTTTGTTTATTTTAATTGTACGCAGTTCTTCAAATGTCCTGTGAGTAAATGTATTTTCCTATTTCTCCATAACAACTGGAACTTCCAATACCTAGCATTTATTTTCACAATTTCTATTAAAAGAGCGCCCCTCAGATTACTTTCACTTCGTGCTACAGCAGGAGTGAAATTACCGTAATAACCCGCTATTGGCTGGAAAGCGCAGCGTCTCCCCTTTTAGAAACCATTACAATTTTTCAGATAGCGCAAAGCGTGGCGGAGTTGCAGTACCACAGAGTTGGGTCGTCGGCGACACATTTCGGCCGATGAGGGTTAAGCTCAGTTTTTTCAAATTAGTTTAAAAAGTTTTCTATCTAAAGAAACTCGGCTGCATTTCTATTACAAACGTGTGAAAAAACTTTGCCAATATTCCTCTAAGTCCAGTTTTTATCCTCATTTTACCAAAAAGCACCACAGGAAATAATTTCTGCCTGCAGCTATCAGACTTTACAGCTCAGAGTAACTTAAACTCAAGTTTTCTCTTCGCTCATTTACAGATTAATATACCTGCATGCTGTTACTTATTTTATTTATTCATTCAGTCATATTTGAATTACTTGCATCACCCTTAAATTTATTAAATATATACCTAATCGCTTACGGTTATACTTGTATTATTGACGTTCAACACCTTGGATGGAGAAGCTGGACAACTAATAAGCAATTTATTTAACCCTTAGAAATCATTACATTATATTCTGTTCTATTTTACCCAGCTGCTCCCAGTTTAAATAATATTTCTCAGGTTAAATTATATTTAAATTAACTGAGACATGGTTTTATAGCCCCAGTAAATAATAATAAGGTTATCGGTCAGTGGAAGTATGGTGCAATATAACGTTACCAACAGAAATAGCTACAGTACTCATGTGTGAATTGACAGAGTTAATCTTCTTTGGGGTTTTTTTTTACCCATGGTGCAACTCTGCGTTTTGTCTCCCTCTTGTGCAGGAATGTTTTCCGGAAGCTTCTGTCCCACTCGGAGAAGGAAAAGGGGGACGTGTTGTCCCTGGAGGAGATCCTGGCCGAGGGTTCGGATCCCGGGGAGAAGAGGCTGGCCCCGCAGGCCAACTGCAGCGGGACGCTGCGAACAGGAAAGGCCAAACTGCGGGCCCTGAGAGAGGCCATGTACCATAGCGCAGAGCATGGCCATGTGGACATCACCATTGACATCCGCAGCTTAGGTCAGACTTACTAATGCATGCCTCAGTGGCACACAAGCCTCCAGCTGTCCTGCAGATGTGCTCATGCTGTGCCCGTCCTGTCCCGTCCTGTTCCCACCCTCCGCAGCTCACCCAACCGTAAAACAGGGGCCGTTTTATCTGAGGCCATAGCAACGGGTCAAAGGTGTGAACAGGATGATGGAGCTTTGCCCTCGCCGCTTGCGTTTTAAATGTGTCAGCTTTCTGTGCGTTCGCCTCAACATCTTAATCAGCCGGGAAACCAGAACTTTGGCTTTGATACAAACAGGATGAACATTAGTAAAGAGCAGCCAAAGGGAAAAGGAAAGGGTAAAAGAATTACCTCAGTGGTGTGCGAAGGTCTGACATGAAATTTAACTAATTCTGTGGACCATAAATTGTCCACAGAAGTTCTTACAATAAACAATAATATTATTGTTTGAGGCCATTTTATAGAAACATCCTCAAAGATGAATAAACTTTAAATTCTAATGAAAGTTTAACACCACAGCTGGAAGACATTTTAAATATCCCAGAAAAGTCGTTTCTCCACCATTAGTACATTGAGCAGAGCGTACACGAGCATGATTGACAGCACTAAGATCCTCCTCCCAGCTCTGATTGGTTGCTTCTGCTATTGCATTTCTTCAGACTCAGAGACTAACAAATATGTAAAACACATATTTTTGTAAAGTAAAAGTCGGAACCTGCAGCTTAAAACTTTTTAAACTCATCTTCATCGTTATGAAGGCAGAGAGAATAGGCAGCTAATTTTCTGTCTTGCTGTGTTTTATGCTCGCTTCATTTCCATCAATCACATTAGAGCCGTTATTAACAAGCACTTTTAATTAAACTCAGAGGCTCCATTTGTTTTACCTCTGATTTCCCACTAATCCAACACTCATGGCATCCAGTGGAGAAACATGATCCGTCTGTCTCCTGTGACTCTCCATGCTTTTCTCCATTTCTCTGTATTCACTCTCTGCGGGGGTTTTTTTTGTGTGTGTGTGTGTTTCCCAGGCGTTCCTTGGACGCTGCACACCTGGCTCGAGTCCCTGCGCACCTGCTTCATGCAGAACCGCCGGCCGCTGATCCAGGGTCTGCTCAAAGACTTCAGCTGCATCCAGGAGGACGAGTACACGGAGGAGCTGATCACACACGGCCTGCCGCTCATGTTCCAGATCCTGCGAACCAGCAAGGTCGCCGGGGGCTTCCCTTCACAGCAGCAAACCGCTTGTTCAGACTACAGACAAAAGACAGGCTGGCTTGTATTGGGAATACAAACTGAATCTATTAGCTTCCTCATTTGCATGATGTTTTTTCAGAATTAGCAGGGGGAAACCAAGGGGTTTAAAGCTGCAGCATGTGGAAAGTTTTTGTCCCTAACGGTGCTGCTGCTGCTGCTGCTGTGTGTCTGCAGAATGAAGTGATCAGCCAGCAGCTGTCGGTCATTTTCACTCAGTGCTACGGACCTTTCCCCATCCCCAAACTGACGGAGATCAAGAGGAAACAGACCTCACGCCTGGGTGAGCCTTCACTTTGTGAAAACAGAATCATTTTTAATTTATTTCCAAGAGTTCCTGACTCTTTTGTGTCTTAAATCCTTCTTATACCTTGTTGTGGACGATTGTCGCCAATTAGCATCGATCCTCTTTCCTCCGTCCCATATACTCTCCGCTTGTTAGGAGTGTTTTACCGCCATCTAGTGGTCAGAGTGTGAACAGCTGATTCATGGTTGCTCTGATCTGCAGCTAATGTAGCTAATTATTTGTAATTTTGGGTTTGATGCGTTTCATCGACATCAGTCAATAACAGAGAGCAAATTATTAATATCAGTATTAGTAATTTATATGTAATTATGGTAGAATTGTAGAAATTGGAAATAAGTTGCTCCTTTGCATCAATTTATCATTTAAATCTATAACTTAAATTTAAATTATATGTTAAATAATGAAAATTTATGATACATAAATAATTTTATACCTACATATTTATCTTCTTATGAAGCAGGGAATAATCATAACACTGGGAACGTTTGGGCAGCAAAGTGCAGCTAATAGTTGCTATTTAGCATTATTAGCCGCAAATTGCATTTCTCAAATAAACAACCCTTAATTAAAAAAAACATCCTAATATTAAGCTTTTATATTGTTGGATTCACATCATGAAGTGAGTAACGTTTCTCTTTTTATGATTATGAAGTAGATAAAAATAGCTTCATAAATTAAATGTGTATCTGTAAATGTTTTAATACTTTAGGAATTTATTCATTTAACCCAATTCCTAAATTGGTTTAAATTTAGGAATTTAACCCAAATTTAAATTCCTAAAATTAAATTTGGGTTTAAATTTAAATTTAATTTAAAAACCTTGTAGGTTTTTAAATGCTAAACTTATCATTTTTAGGTTTTAACTCATCTTGAAACTAAACAAATGATACATAATTTTATTTTTATTTTTTTTTAAAGTGATGCATTTTGTGCTTCTGTTTATTACTTTAATTCAATTCATCCTTGATGGGAATAATAACTTTTTACCTTGAGGTTAAGCAGGAAACTTGCACAGTGTTGCAGCGCCACCTGCTGTTTACATCAGCAATGAAACATTGAAGGAGCTAAACATTGATGAGGGTTTTAGAGAAATGTTTAAGAGACTCATTGGGACAACAACTTAGAATACAAATTAATGGTAATTGTTTAATTTGGAGTGGAACCTCGATGTAAAACCTACATCAGCTTTATCTTCTGCCGTTTGCTGCTCTTTATAATTAGTTTTCTTGAATGAAAGCATTTTGATTTTCCCAGACCCCCACTTCCTGAACAACAAGGAGATGTCTGACGTCACCTTCCTGGTGGAGGGGAAACCGTTTTATGCACACAAGGTGTTGCTCTTTACAGCGTCAGCCAGGTACTGGGAAGCTGTGGCTTTAATGCAGATATGTTTGATTTTAGTCAATAAGATCGAAAAACTGACTCGTTTTGCGTCTCATCCAGGTTCAAGTCTCTGCTCCAGAACAGACCAGCAGCAGAAAACACATGCATTGAGATCAGCCATGTCAAATACAACATTTTCCACGTAAGAAGTTCAACATGTTGATTTTTTATTTTATTTTTAGCAAGTTAGATATGTGTAAGACTGCAAGTTTTCCCCAGGAAACTTGCTAAGCCCAGCTGTTGGGCGCAGTCATTTATCCATTTTAAGTTAAAAAATGTTTAAAGTTGACAGGAAGTTTGAAAATATCACTTGATGATTATGTGTTATTAAAAGATTAGAAGATTAACACCTGAAAAACCAACTATAAAGTCTTAAAAATGTAAACATTTTAAAAAGACTTAAATAAAAAAAGGAATACTTAGTCTGGTGGGGGCACAAGTAAAGCCTGGTGGCCCGCCAGGCTTATAATACTCTGGAGGAAACCCTGAGTAAAATCGTATCCAAGATCTTTTCATTTACTTCTTCCATGTGAATTTTTTCACGTATTTTGACATGTAGCCAATATAACCAACAACAATAAGCTCCCTCTTAGATACGCATCTACATATTTTTAAGTATAAACAGGAGATAACACAGCGTAGAGAATCTATTGCCTCTTAACATCCTGATCTGGTCATTCTTGTCCTTAATTGGCCTCTTTCCTCTAGAGAAAAGTCCACAAACACCCTGAGGGATCTCCAAATGTTTTCAAATAACTCAGATTTCCTGATCCAGTGATTGATACTTGGTCTTGTTTGGTTCCAGTACAGTACAATCACTCTTTTAGCTTGTAGAAGACACATAATATCAACAGCTGTTCAGAATTGGTTAAAAAAAGTATTTTTGGGATATGAAAAACCCGAATCTAGAGCCTTTTAGTTACTTTTAAATGTGATGGTGTGTTTTGTCTTGCAGCTGGTCATGCAGTATCTGTACTGCGGAGGCACAGAGTCTCTGCACATCCGCAACACAGAAGTGATGGAGGTAATGCAGAGGGTTTGCATAGCAGCGTCATTACTTTCAGTTTGTTTTTGTTTTTTTTATTCAATCCTGCATGTACTGTTTTCTGCAGCTCCTGTCTGCAGCCAAGTTCTTCCAACTAGAGGCCCTTCAGAGACACTGTGAGATCATCTGCTCCAAGAACATCACCACTGAAACCTGCGTGGACCTTTACAAACACGCCAAGGTGGGAGTACGCCTCAGACTGTGAACGCTTCTCCTCCATTATTTATTAATGCCTCAAATGACAGCTGATTTCTGAGAGGCTTTAACTCACTGTTGTCTTGACAAAAGAAAGAAAAAAGTGAACGCTAGCTGGTGGATTTTGGTCCAAAAAGAGGAAATTTGTTGAGTTTCTCATTCATTAATCTGTAATTTTGTTGGAGTATTTCAAATTTCAGCTGTAAATTTTATAGAATTAAAGGAAAGTATAGAGCTTGAGCCCTAGATTGGTTAAAATAGACAATGCTGCTATAAACATAGAGGACAGAATACAACTTACAGTAACAATGTATGTCGAAGCATGCTAATGTTAGCAATTCAGCCCTTTTCCAGTTATTGTCTCCCATTTTGTCCCCTTGCATAGTCGTGAGTGCTAATGTTAGCATGCTAAAGGTAATATTAGCATTCTCTTTAAACATTAACATTGCTATGCTAACATTATTATGCTCATTTGGATGCTAATGTTAGCAATTCACCTCTTGGCAGAATTTGTACCCCTGAATAGGTTTTGTCAGTGCTAAGGTTAGCATGCTAATGCTAACTGTTAAAATTATTTTTAAATGTTAACAATAGTATGCTAAGATTAGCATGCTTCTGTGAATGCTAATAAACATTACAGCTATGTTTTGCTGAGCTTTGATTTAAGGCATAATTGAGAAAATGGGTGTAGAAAATATTTAAGTTTTGTTTTTAACATTTCTGTCATAAAATCTAAATAATGTAATCGCTAGCCCTTATCTGCTCCTTAGTGATCAGTGAGCAACTGTCCCTTATTTAAGATAATCTGATTTATATAACAGTAAGAGTGCCTGTAATAAAAAAAATGTATGTAATCAAAGTTACAAAAGAGTAAACTAATTAAATACCTTTCAGTTTTAGCATAAAACTAAACCTTAAAAAAAGACAAAACAAATGTATTTTTTTTATTTAAAGAAATTATGTTAAGTCATTACAAACCTTTTGATTTTAAGTTTTTTTTAGATATTTATTCACACTTTCCAAAGCAGATCATGTTTAGAATGACTTAACATTTTACAAAAACAAATCAGTTAGTTTAAAGTAAATAAAAAGAAAAGAAAAGGAAAAAACTGATGTTTCCCCATTTTTCAATGCTAAAAGTAAATGTAACTAGTCACTACCCATCTCTAGGTATCCCAACGTTTTTACTTGAGCTGCGTTTTTCCACCTTTCTTCTCGCCCTGCAGTTTCTCGGTGCGTTGGAGCTAACGGCGTTCATCGAGGGCTACTTCCTGAAGAACATGGTGCTGCTGATTGAACTGGACGCCTTCAAGCAGCTCCTGTACGAGCCGCACGCCGCCGCCGTCGCCGCCGCCGAGAGCCCCGCGTCCAGCCCCGGCCTCTGCTCCGACATCCTCCACGACCTGGAGAAGACCCTGGCCACTCGCATCCACTCCATCCACCTCTCCACCTCCAAGGGCTCGGTGGTGTGACCGCCGCCCGCCCGCCCCGCTCCCATCCAGCCGCAGCATCGATGTAACGTCCATTTTAGCAAACACTGTCAAACCGCTGCTGGACGATCTACCGCCAGGATTTCCCTTTAATTCTGCTGCTTGTTGAACGTTAACGTAGACGTTTGTGACTAAACTTTATTTTTTTGCCTTGAGCTCCTGTCCTGACGGCTGTTCACTTCACTGCGGATAAAAACACACCTGACTCGGTCAAGACGCCTCATTCACAGTAATCCAAATGTATTTCATACAGAACACGTGCATGAAATACATGTTTTACACTTTTTTTCACTCAGAAATTAAAGTCGAAGTTTTACTCATTCAATACAAATGATACATTTTCTGGAAGTGGACGCCATGGCAGCAGCAAATCAAATCCCTGCTATGCGACCCGTAGCAATGTGTGAGGACTTTTTAGGTGGACTTGCTTACATTTCAGTCTGTCGGTGTTTCTCGCTGGACACGTTTCACTGTGTTTTATCTGCCATGTTGCAGGAGCCAAACTGATCACAGGAACTTCCGCCGCCGCCGCCGCCACCGAGCCGGTTCAAATAAACCCCAAATCTATGCTGACTGATTCCTAGAACACGGGAAATAATTCGTCTTTTTGCATGACTCCTTTACTGAGCTGCTGTTATGTTGCTTTTTTATGCACAGCTTACTTCATGGACCACTTTTCTGGAGCGGGAAGTAAAAGAATTTGCTGCTTACTAACTTTTTATTCGCCACAAGACAGAGCGGGATTCTGGAGACGGACCACGTTTTTGAAAGCAAACTGTAAATATCTTCTGAAAGTCATCGTTTTTGTAAGCTGGTATAAAATCCCCACACTCACTCGCCTGGCTGACGACACCGGCCTCACTAAACGTGCTCCCCGCTGTGCGTCCGGATTATGCAAACGTGCATGTTTAATCCACCTGTGTGACCTTTGTGTTATGCAGCATCGCACTGCGGGATGCTGGTAGCTCCAGTTTTAGCTGAACCGAAGGGTTTCCCCTCAGATTATTTTTGCTCTGAAGCATTCCAGATTATCAGGATAGATTACAAGATTCACGCTACAATCTACCATCTGTGTATTAAATTATTTTAGCTGTTTAGTACTGAAATAAACTTCCTAGTACAATTGAGATTACACACAAAATAATATTTTACTGTCATTGGTGGTAAAACGGAGGCAGAGGTGGAGCAAATATAAAGATCAACTTCTAAAAGTCTAGATATCCAAAAAATAAACTAAAAATAATGAAGCTAAATAAATAAGAAGCCAAAGACAAAACTCAAACATGATGAATAATGTCCCGCACGTCACAAGGAGCTAATAAAATGTTAGCATATTGATGTCTAATCAAATTTATGTTGATTTCTGGAAAACAAAGTGATACAGATGCACTTAAAAAAAAAAAAAAAATGAACATTGTCTCCATAATTAAACAAAAGATATCAAGAGAAATTTCAGACTCAACTTGAGAGAGGATATTTTTCCTGGTCTTTCTTAAATCTTCATGTTTCTCTATGAGAGCAACAATTAAGTTAAACTTGAAGTTTCTTCCTTACACTTTCATATCAAAAGTAACAGACCTGCTGTAGGTTGTGTGGTGACGTTTTAGGGTTTTTGGAGACTTCTTTTAGCACCTTACTGTCTGCTCTCAGGGTGAACATGCTTTGTCGGCCAACATGGACATGTCAGCAGTTGTTTTATTTTGAAATATCTGATTACAAATTATTCTGAGACGTAACATTTTTTTTTACAGATCTTTTCTCTCACTTAAACAGTAACCAGACTAAAGATGTCTAAGATTTAAAAGTGGAAACCTTCTTAAAAAAAAAAACTTGGCAGACTTTTCTTTTGTTGTTTATTTAAATTATTTAAAATTTTAATTATTGTTAAATACATATTAAATACCTTCATGTCTAAATTTTTCTGAAAAACACTGAATCTTGTTGGAGGGAATCATATTTTCACATGAATGTATAATGACGAAATACTTAAATATTAAAGCTCCTCGCAGATCATGCCAAATATTTTGCAAAACTTATTTTTTTTAAAAAAAACAATCTGTTTGTGTTGCATCTGAATGGTCTGGATGTGGTAAAACGATTAAAAAGCACCCAGTTTTTGCATTTCCTCTCAGTATTTCAGTACTAAAAGCTGCAACAGCTAAGTAAATTTTATGTTTTCTTCCTACGTGTGTGCTTTGTTTTCATAAAATTAAAATACAATCTGAAAAGGTTCTGAGAGGAAACGGTGACATGAGTTAAAGAAAACACGAGTTACAATCAAGTTCATATCTATGATCGCCCCCTGCTGGTGAAGCATGGGTTTTACAACGTTTTGATCATCCATCGTAAGGAAAAAATGTGTAGAAAATCAAGAAATCATCCAGGAAATTAATAATAAGTAGTTTAAAAAATTAAGTCTACTAAATACAACGTGTGACTTTAACAAAAGTAATAATAAAAACATCTCTTGGTAATTTATGCATTATTGACCCTTAACAACTACGTCACTCTCATTCGAGGCGCCATGTTGAACGTCGGAAATGAGGGACGGGAGTATTGAACAGAACGACTGAAATTGTTTTTACAAAGTTGGTTTTTCCAGTTTATTCGTGGCTTCTACTTGTTCGAGTCAAGCTAATTTGTCTGTGGACGTAACTCACCCGGTTGGGCCTCATTGATGACGGTATTTACAAAAACCGGAGACGGCTAGCTTAGAAACCGACCCATATCTCCTCCCTGGTGACGTGTTGACCGACTTTGCCTGAATTCACACCACATGTTTTATGTCAGTATGTCCTAAACAGCGTTTTTCCTTACACCGGAGTAACATTAAAACAAAAAAGAGAAGATGCTAACCAGTTTTTGTCCATACATGCTAGGCTACATGACGGCGCGTCACTGTTTCCATGGTTACCAATGGCTAGACGCGTACCTTCTCGCGATATTTTATATCTTTCTAATTATACATAAAGTATATGGACGTTAATCTGACCTTGTAAAAAGTGTTCGCTGCAAATCCGCGATTACACGGAAGGCCGAGTCATTATGATTGACAGCCGCTATCCATCGCCGCCATATAATAAGTTAAAAAATAAAATGACAAGTTTGGTTTCTATCCGACCGCGCAGCACTCAATGACCATTTTAAAAGTGAAATAAAATAAATAAAAGCGATATTAGACTACTGGGTGTTTTTTTTTTTTTGTTTTCTGGTTATTTTGATGGCGGAGCGGAGCGTGACGTCACGTGAAAAGGGTCAATATTTTTATTTTTTTTTTATTTTTTCATATTTTCAAAAAAGTAAAATACCAAGTAATCCTTTTAATGCTAACAGGTCCCTAATATTTAGCAACAATTTTTCTGTTTAAATATTGACAATTCATTTAAGAAGTTCTCAAGTTTTATGCGTTCAGTTGTATTTTAATCTTCTGCTGAAATCTATTTAATGAATGTAACACAAAGCGGATGGAGATTAAGAAATTGTGCTTTCCCCCCCCCCCCCCCAGCAACAAACCAAATGCAACCGTCAAATCAGTTTTCATTTTTACATGTATTGTTTGTTTCACTATCAACCACTATTTATATTCTTATGAAATATAATTACTGTAGCACACTCAAAATTACATCCATATTTTAGCCCAAATTTTGAGAAAAATCTTAAAATAATATATGAACTTCTATAAATATTGACAGATTATAGATGCTATACTACAGTTTTATTTTCTTATCCACATGCATAGCAGTATATATTTTATTTTACATTCAGCAGTTTTGAAAAGAATATATTTAATAATGCTTTAAGATATTTAGTAGAAGCAATATTTACATCAGATTGTGTTCCCATGAGGTTGGCTATGGTGTAAATGTGAGGTAAATGAGTGACTGAAATTTCCTTAAATATATATATTTTTGGTTAAATATCTGTGGCAGCCCATGGTGCGTTTTTGTTTATTTTACCCTGAATGCTTTAAAGTTTACTGTATGTTAATAACTTAAATGAATCATCACATATTCACATATTTTAATGGAAATGCTTTATTTGAAAGTGATATATAACCTGATGCAAACCAAGGTTCATGATGATGTCAAGCACTTTTTTGTGCCAGTGTTACTGTAGCCTCACACAATCAGAGTATTTTACCAGTGAGCTTGAGTTAAAGTCTTATTGTGACCCAACAGCAACTAAAGTATGGAAAATAAAGTCAAAGATTTTATGCTTATCTGTTTCTGTTAGTCTTAATGTTACGCCAGTAGCAAAAAAAACTGCTTAGCTTGTCCCATTTCTGGCATTTCTGGCCCAAAATGGGTCAAAGCTGTAGAGTAAATGTCAGTTTGCATGGCTCTTCTTGTTTAATGTTGTTGGGAATGTGTTCTGTACTGCAGCTTTGTCTCAACACCCTCCTTTGTGTTTGTCTGAGCATTTATTATCCTGCGTATTTGTTACTGGTGATATACCTAATTTTTCCTAGACACCGTGATAACTTGCATGGGTTAGTTTAAATCCACATGGGGATGAAACTTTTGCTACTTCTGTTCCTTTGAAGGGAAAATGTACATTGTACAAATTATATAGATATATACATATATATATATATAAAATATAAATTATACATGGTGTAAGAAGCAGAGATGTGGTGGAGTATAACAACAAAGAGAAATGTTACACTCATGCTACGGTTTCTGTCGTTCCATGACATGATATTGTGGACAGCTAATAAAGACCTCAGTTTAAAAGCATCTAAAGTCTTAATTGCCTTTTTTCCTTGTTTTTGTGAGAGGAATATGTATTTGTGGGCTAAGCTAAGCAAAAGTATATGGAAAAACTAGATAAATCCTTTCTCTGACATTAAAAATGTGCGCAAAACGTGTTGATTTCAAAGAAACGCAATTAAAATCTGTCAAAATTGAGTTTAGTGGTATTTTTCCAAGGCACTATTGACATCAAAATGCCTAATAATATATATTTATATATAAATATATATTATACACGTATATATATATTAAAAGGTATAAGTAATTTTTCTCATTCCATGAAATTATCTCTCAGTAGCGACGTTAAACTTGTCACCAATATATTTTGTTTCCTCCACAGTACGGTAATAGATGTGTGTTCTTGTTGTGCTGCTGTTAGCAAACTGGTGGACGGCAGTATGCAAGTACTGACCTATATTCTGCTACAGCGCATGCGCCGTACGTATAAACCGCCGCGCCGCCCTTCCTCTCCGTCTCCCCGTTTGCTCTGCAGGTCTATGTGTACGTCGACCTGAAACAGTGTCGAGGTAAACTGTTTATTCAGATTGCTAACTTTACAAAGCAACATGGAAAGCCCGGATCACACAGAAAACGGTAAGCCGTACCGAATGTCAGCACTCGTTGTTCTGAATGAGTTATTAGTTCATGTTTTGGAGTGTGTGCGCCCCATTTTCAATATGGCGTAGCTCGATTCGGGATGTTGACGGCGTTTCGGTGCCGTGTTGCTCCACCAGGAAGCTGCTGTGTGCTCAACTTAAAGTTTATGTTAGCTAACTTCTAAGCATCGTCATGTTTTACTTAATTGGAAATGACTAAAACTTAATTTACGCTGTGGCCGTTTATCATAACGACTACTAAATACTTCTAGAGGGTTTAACTTCGACTGTTACCTTTTGCCGTCTGAAAACTTAACTGCTCCCTGGAAAGCTACGTTTGAGCTGTCTTATAAAAGATAGTTATCCTCTTTAAATGCCCTTCTAGCCTCTACGGAATCTTTACCGCTGTTGTTGTTATTGCTCAGTTAGGCAGCGCATCCTGCTCCGACTTTACGTAACTTTTGAACGCATCATGGAGCAACACGATTTCCTGACTTGTTTCTAAGCTATATGGAGTTCAAGAAATGCCACAAATCATTAAAATGATTGCTTTTAATGATTTGTAATAATAAATCATAATAAACTCAGAACCTCAAAAGTAAATAAATGTTTTCTCAACATAATTATATGGAAGACAGTTAGGGCCACTAATTGAGACCATTCAGACATTTTTCTCATGCTGTTGGAAGATGTGCTTATATTCCTAATATAGAAGGAGATCCTTCTTATCGTGCATTTAATGACAATAAAAATAAATTAATAAACTGTAACTGTGACTCATAAAATGGGACCTAATGTCTGATTTGTAAGTCTATGCAAATTGATTACATGTTTCAGACTCCAACACATTGTCAAAGACAAAAAGTTTAAAATTCTCCAGGTAACATTCACAAATAAATAAAATTGTCTTTTTTAAAGATATTTTACATTTATCTCTTCATAATATATGAATTTATTATTTTTTAAGAACTAGAGGTTCTCACAGGTGAACATACTCATATTAAAATATAACCTTTTCCGCTTTCAGTGCAACATATCCTTTAAAATTCAGCTCAAAGCTGAAGGCCGGATTTTTGAAGACATTGTTTTTCAGTGTCAACGCAGAAACAAGTTTAAATCTTTATTTATAGATCCGCCTCTCCAGCTTCCGTTTCTTCGCCTCTTCATTCCTCCCCTCCGTTTGGTCTCTGGAGCCATGTGGCACACGGTGCAGAGCAGGAACGTTCAGGATTATGGGATGGTGGAAGAGTTCATCAGCAGAGTCACAGATGTTGTGCCAGAACTGTTGAACCCAGAGCAGAAAGTCCAGCTCCTTCTTGGACTCAGAGCACGAGTAAACAGAGACATTTATTAATCGTACAAAAATGCTGATGTGTGACATGCGTAAAGTGTTTGAGATGACGTCTTTTCTCGCAGCTTGTTCTTGAACTGTGTCGTTCGGAGCAGTCCACAGACACAGAATCTGTCGAGATGCATCTGGATCGGATCAGAACCCTCATATCCTCATGGGCAGCACAGGTTGGTTCCTTACATAATGCCTTCCCTCCATTCTTTAACTGAAACTGAAGCTGTGCGTCTTATTTCCAGCCTTGCTTTGCAGATGTAAGTTTTCCCGAGACAAACTTTGTGGTTCAGGTGGAGCTGATGTTAAAGCACCCTGAGGAGAGGAAGAAGTTCTTCCAGGTTTGTCCGAAACAGCGTGGAATAGGACCGGAAGTTGATGTTTGGTTGGAAATAAAATGCATTTATAGGTGAACTGCGATCATTGTCCTGCAGGATGTTTTCGTCACAGATTTTGGACCTGATTTTGACAACGCTCTGCAGATGCTGATGTTGGACTTTGTGTCCAGATTGGAGAAACTTCTTCCAGTTCCTGACATTCAGCAGGTAGAAGAGCTGGAGCTTCACCACCTGTCACCTCTGTTCTTTCTTAGCATGCAGTGTAATGTGTATTCCACAGAATATTTTTGGGAAAAAATAAGGAATTTCGCATTTAATCTCAGGATTCTGACTTCAAACTTTTGACTTTAATCTCAAAATGTTGATCTTAATCTCAGATTTCACAATTTGATCTCAGAGTTCAGACTTTAATCTCAGTACTTTGACTTTGGTCTCAAAAATTCAGACTTTATTGTAAAAATTTAGACCTTAATCTTAGATATTTTGTTAAATCAAAATTCACCTTAATTTCGAAATTCAGACTTGATTCTATTTCTGATTTTTCTTTTTTTCTTCTCAAAATTCTTGATTTTTATCTCACTATTTAGACCTAAATTTTAAAATTCAGGCTTTAATTTAAAAATTCTCAATTTAATCTCAGAATTCTAGATTTTTTTTCATAATTCTGACTTTAACCTCAAAATTTAAATCTGAATTTTAAAATTCTGATTTTAATTTTAAAATTCTCAATTTAATATCAGAATTCCACATTTATTCTGATAATCCTGTCGTTTTTCTGTAGTTATTGAATTTGATCAAAATTAACTTTGATTTTGAAATTCCGACTTTATTCTCATATTTCTGATTTACTTTATTTTTTTTTCAAAATTCTTGATTTTTTATTTTTTTATTTCTCACTATTTAGAACTAAATTTTAAAATTCTGGCTTTAATCTCAAAATTCTCAATTTAACATCAGAATTTCACATTTATTCTCATAATTCTGACTCTTTTCCTCAAAATGCTTGACTTTAATCTCAAAATTCAGACCTTAATTTCAAAATTCTGACTTTTTTTCCCCTCAAAATTCAAACTTTTCAGACTGCATCCATCCTGAGTGCAGTGCCGTCTGCCTTGGAGGAGTCCGCTCACTCTGTACCCGACCCACAGCACCTGGCAGCTGTTCTGCGGTACCATACATCGCTCGGATGTCTTGATTTTTCCGGTGAGTCTCCTCTGTTGTCTCAGTATCTGTGTAGTACTTGCAGATGTACTTGTACCCTTCAGTGAGCTTCTGGTAAAGTTCTGACTGGATGTATAATTTGAAGAAAACTCAACAAATTCAAGCCAATTCTTGTTTGTAGAAATGGCTGAACAGTTTTTATTTCCACACAGATGAAACTGAGACCATTCCATCCTCCACTGGGACCGCCATCCTGTCATCCTTATCTCTACCTCAGTTGAACCAGCTTCTGGTCTGTTCCGACCCGATACAGACGCAGCCTTTGCCGGAGCTGTTGCCTGATACCTTGACCGTCAAAGTGGAGGAGGAAACTGTGACACTGGTTGACGATGTTGGGCCTTCTAGTTCAGTTCAGCCTGATGAACCTGGAGAATCAAATATGGAGGAATCTGTGCAAGAAGCACCACATGAGGATTCAGGTGACAGCGTAGAGCCCCCGCAGCAAACAAGGTGGCTCCGACTGAGAAGAAGAGTTTTTAAAGAAAAGAAAGATCCGGTGAAACCTAAAAGAGCCCGAAGGAAATACCGCGACAGTAAAACGTGCCCTGTGTGTAACAAGACGTTCCCGCGAGCTGCCGGCATGAGGCGGCACCTGGAGATTCACAAAACAAAGCGCGACTACAATCACAATTGTGCCAAGTGTGACAAACGATTCAGGGACCAGTACGACTTGAAGCGACACACCATGCGAGTCCACGAAAAGGGAGAGACGAGTGACGGCACTAATACGAAAGCCAGGAAGTCCAAAGAGTCCACCACCGCCACAAATCAAACCTGTCCTCACTGTGGGAAGTATTTCGCCTGGCAGAGTGATCTGAAGCGGCACATAGAGACTCATTCAGGGGAGCGTCCACATCAGTGTTCGTTGTGTGGAAAGAAGTTTAAAAACCCTTACGCCTTGAAGTCACATGAGAAGAGCTGCAAAACAAGAGCGGAGAAAATGGCCAAGAAAAAGGAAAAGGAATCCTTAAATCCAGAAACAACTGCAGAGGTATCAGCAGAACCTCCAAAAAATCCACCTTTGAACACAGAGCTGACTCCGTATATGCTGCTGTCTACTGAAGTATCAGTTAAACATAAAGTTTGTCCCATCTGCAGCTTGACCATTAAGAACAACAGAGACATCAAGAAGCATTTGCGATCTCACTCTGAAGAACGACCGTATGTCTGCCTCACGTGTGAGAAGGGCTTTAAGTACAAAGATACAATAAAGAAGCACCAAACTCTCAAAGGCCACGAGGGCATCAGGGAGGTGCAGTGCATGAAACTGGAGAGGCTTCTCTCTGAGGCTGATGCTCAGTGTACTGGTGATACTGGTGGACCAGAAGAAATGGATCTGGAGGGATCTGAAAACTCTCCAAAAGAGAGTGTACCTGTTCTGAAGATGTCCAAAGAAGGCCTGAAAGTGTGTCCTGTCTGTTCCAAGACGTTTGATATGATTAAAACTTTGAACAAGCATCTCCAGTCCCACAGGGTTGACCGGCCGTATTACTGCGTCCACTGCAAGAGGCGCTATAAAGACTTGTACGGACTCAAAAGACACCAGATCTATGCAGTCTGCTATAACAAACCCCCACGTTACTCGCTGAAGAAAGGGTCCAATCAAGGTGAAACGGATCTCCAACAGATATTTGTCTGGTGTTCAAACTGCAGCCAACACTTCGAGTCCCTGTCCGCCCTGAAAGAACACCAGGAAAGTGTTTGCCGAGCAGAACCGACCGTGAAGAAATGCAACGAATGTGGAAAGGAGTTCAAAAGCATAACGATGCTCAAGGTGCACAAGAAGGTTCACAACCCACTGTACTGCAAAGACTGCAAGAAGATCCTGGCTGACGAACCCGCCTTCGAGCGGCACAAGCTGTTGCACAGGCCAATGCAGTGCACGATGTGCGATGAGACGTTCATCATCTCAAGACGTCTGAGAGAACACTATGAGAAGCGGCACAACTTCACTGGACCCTTCCCGTGTACTCAGTGTGACAAAACCTTTGTCCAACTTTCCTATCTCATTATCCACCAGAGGATCCACAGAGGGGAGTTTCCGTTTGTCTGTGACAGTTGTCCTGAGAAGTTCAGGACTTCCTCCTTGTTGACGGTTCATCGGCGGAAACACTCCGGGGAGAAGCCCTTCCTGTGCTGGCAATGTGGGAAGTCGTACCGTGCCGCCTCGGATCTCTCCATGCACATGGGAACCCACTCAGAGGAGAGACCCTGGGTCTGCTCTCAGTGCAACATGGCTTACCGTACAAAGGCGCAGCTCAAGAACCACGTGGACCAAGTCCACCTCTGTATCCGGTTCACATGTGTCACCTGCGGGAGGCAGTTCATGAAGGAGATGTCACTGAAAAGGCACGAGCTCACTCACACGGGCGAGAGGCCTTTTCCGTGCACAGAGTGCGGCAAATCCTTCCTCACCGGCAACGAGCTCCTGCGGCACAGCAGGTACCACACAGGCGTGCGCCCATATAAGTGCGAGGTATGCTGTAAGGCCTTCATCCAGTCAAGCTACTTAAAGATCCACATGCGTCTCCATACAGGAGAGAAGCCGTACGCATGCGAAATCTGCGGCAAACGCTTCAGGTTGTCGAGAAACATGCAGAAACACAGACTCACTCATGATGGGAAGCAGAAGAGCTTCACGTGTGAGATTTGTGGACTCAGTTTTGCCCAAAGGAAACTGCTGAACGAACACTGTGTCACTCACGAACAGAACATCGAGACGGTCTTTGGAAATGAGATTGAGTTGGAGTATCAATAGGTTTCCTGTCTGCTCTTCATAAATTGTCTTACATTTCCTAATTTTTCTGAGACATTCCTATTTCTTTATTAAATTTTTGGTCGCAAGCTCTTTCCAGTTAACCTTTTTCATTATTTGTTTTTGTCACCAATGATTAAACTGTAAGACAAGAACTTCAGAGATGGTGCTAAGTGAAATCTATGTGAAAGAGAGTTACTTAAATCAATCCAAATTACATGCAGATTCATTGCTGTTGTGTAAAAACTATGCAGTTGACATGAATTAATAAAGTTTAAACAGGCATTTCTTTCTCACAAAACAAACTTCAAATCAAAAAAATCGATCTTTTTCTTTTGTTTGTTTATTTTAGAGAAATCAGTATGGGACTAATAAATAATCAAAGGTCAAAAGTGAAACAATTCAATCAATAGGTCACTAAATATGTAGTTGCCCTCCAAATTATTAATACTTGGACATAGGATTAATGTTGGACTTGTGTATATTGTTCATACATTTGGAAATCCATATATTAAATTACAAAAATACATTTGTTTCAACCATGTATTCAATACATGGCTACATGTGGATGTAGTTCCTTAAATTTTCTATTATAGAAAATACATATCCATGTTTTTCATCATCCGGTGTAAATTGTTTACTATTGGTAATAAATAAAAACAAAATACAACCATTTGTTTAAAATTTTAGCTATTAAAAAAATCTGTCAAGTATTGCTCATTACCCATATACTCATATTTTCACTATCATCAAATATATTTCTGTTTGTTTAGACATTATATTAATTTTCAGATTTCAGAAAGTGATTAAAAGTGCTGTGCTGTGATTCAATAAAAATATACTATTTTTGTAAATATTTATATTTGATTTTATTTAAACTATCACATATATTTTTGTTTTTATGATCAATGAATAGTTAATGTTTTATTTTCTTGGCACTTTTGGCTCTTCATACTAAATTATTGCCCTGCCATTAAATGCCGAATTTCCTCTAGGTGGCGGTGGTGAACAACATAGACCGCATTAATTATGTGAAGAAGGATATTTGCAAGCAAGAGGCTTTAAAATTATTATTATTTTTTTTTCCTAACATGTCAGAATAATTAATAGCTTGTGCTAGCGTGTGGAAATACATCACGGTTAAAGCAGTAAATGTTATCAAATAAGCATATGTTGACATACTGCGCCTGCGCACTATGAACAGGATATCTAACCGTCTTTCCCTCCCCGCCAGCAGCTGGTTGCACCGCAGGGTCGGGCGGACGTCGACTCACAACGTCCCCGAATTGATTTATATTCCTGACTGAGTACTTTTTGGCACACTATGGAGAGCTCACAACCAACCAGTGACGGTAAGTCAATGGGCGTTTGTGTGGCGTTTGTTTTTACCGAGTTGTTGATTTTTCTCTCGGAGTGTGTGCGCCCGATTTCAAACATGGCGTACGCCGCTCTGAGATGGCGGTTGGTTTTTGCTACGTTGCACCGCACGCTGGGGAACTGGACTGGGTGAATGAGCGTAAATAAGTACGGACCAACACCTAACAAAGAAAGATCCTCACATTCTTTAAATGTGTGCTTCGGTCGTGGTTATCGTTAGTTTACGTTATAGCCACCGACTAACCGCTGACAAATGTTGCCTTCAAGGGCTTCAGGTAAAACTAGAGTCAGCAACGCTGGCTGCAAACAACTGAGATCTGAAGGCAGAACAACCACTATATCATCTGCAGCGGTTTATGTTCATCAGTTACATGTATTTTAAGATGATTTATTAAATAAATAGCTACACATGTTGCGTCCATCACACTGTCGGACTGAGCCGGTGTTATAGTTCGTTTTTACCACACGTGATTCTGTCCGTGAACGCACCAAGTGGCAGGCTGGAGCAGAAGTTGAAGTGGGCGTCAGAAATGTTAGAGAATAAATTATTAGCACCAGAAATAAGTAACTTTCTGGAAAGCAAAGTGTTAAAAGCTTTTTTTCTTGCATTTCATATTTTTAGTTGTACAATACAGAACAGCAAATAATAAACAAAGCGTTAAATCGTTATCTGAACCGTATTTAATAAAAGTGTTGCATTAAAACGCCCATCTATTTAACAGTCAAATATATCCAGCTATTTAATGCATAACTTAATATTTATAGTTTAAATTTATTACCTTGTAATTGTTGGATTTTTTCATTACATGATTTTGTATTTTAAATTGTCACTAATCCATGATATGCTGACAAATTTTCTGTTTAGTTTTGGGATTGAACTTGATTATTTTAGCATATTTCCATACAAAAGATTTTTTTAAAAAAAGGTGGTTTTCTAATTCTGTAAAATGTTTTCCAGATCCGCCTCTCCTGCTGCCGTCTCTTCGCCTCTTCATCCCCCCCCTCCGCCTCGTGTCTGCCGCCATGTGGCACATCGTGCAGAGCGGGAACCTTCACGAATACGGATTAGTGGAGGACTTCATCAGCACCATCACTGATCTTGTGCCAGAACTGTTGAATCCAGACCAGAAAGCTCAGCTGCTCCTGGGACTGAGAGCACGGGTGAGCAAAAGCGAGCAACATGGGTTCTCCTCCGTCAGGGAGTGAGTGAAGAACAGTTCGCTCAGCCTTCCACCTTTCCGTCCTTTCCTTCAGGTTGTTCTTGAATTGTGTCGCTCCGAGCAGATCCCCGACACAGAATCCATCCAGATGCACCTGGATCAGATAAAATCCCTTATATCCACCTGGGCAGCACAGGTTAGCCTCTTAAAAGAAAACATTTAACCGATCAGAGCCAATCAGATCTCATAAATGTGAACCTTTCTGTGTTTCCAGCCTTGTTTTTCAGATGTTCAGTTTCCAGAGTCGAACTTTGTGGATCAGGTGGGGTTGTTGTTGAAGGATCCTGAAGAGAAGGAGAAGTTCTTCCAGGTCTTTAGTTTTTACGCCTCACGTTAAGCTCTTCTTAACTACGTACTCAACTACGACCTTTCCTTCTCTAGGATGTTTTCCCCACAGATTTTGGACCTGATTATGACAACGCTCTGCAGATGTTGATGTTGGATTTCCTGTCCCGACTGGAGAAGCTTCTCCCAGTCCCCGACATTCAGCAGGTAGACGAACACTCACGTCGCTTTAAAGGTTTTAAACACACAAACTGCGTTTCCATTACAAATATTTGAAAATCTTTGTTGATATTCTGCTGATGTTAAAAAGAAATAATTGCTGTGTTCAAATTAAATAAGAAATTAAATTACACGTAATTAAGCTAGTTCACAAAATAAGTAATTAAAAATAATGGCAAGTCTCATGTAGTTTTGCGTAAAAAATCTATATTGATATGGCTGAAAGCACAAAAAAAATTGTTTTTTTTTTAATTGAAGTATTTCCATAAATCAAGTTTACTCATCGTTTCCCCTGGAAAACTTGCTAAGCTCGATGGTTGGGTGCTAGAGGAGTCATTCTTCCAGCGGCCCGTCGTGTTTTTGAGTTAAACCATTTTTAAAGTTGACAGGAAATTTGAAAATATCACTTGATAATCATGTGTTATTGAAAGATTGGAAGACTAATACCGGAATAACAACTATAAAGTCTTAAAAATGCAAACATTTTAAAGAGACTTAAAAAATAAGCAATGCTAAGCCTGGTGGGGGCCCGCCAGGCTGATAATACACTGGGGGAAACCCTGTTATGTTTGCAATTTTAATTTGCGTAATTCTTTGATTAATAGTAGAATTACGCAATTTTTCTATTAATTGCGTAAGAGAAGAGTTGCGTAATTCTTCTCTTACGCAATTCTAATAGAAGAATTGCGTAATAATTCCTCTATTATTACGCAATAATAGAAGAATTATTCTATTATAATTCTTCTATAATAGAATAATATAGAAGTCACAGGTTACAATTTCTCTCACTTTTGGAAAACGAGCTAAAGAGATATCACAGAAAGTTTGGGATGTTGTAGTTTGAAGGATACGTTAACATAGTTCTATTGCTGCCCACTGCCAAGTCAGCTGGCTGATAAGCACCTTTCTGTCAGTTACAAGAAAAACCGATTCGACCCTTTCTGAATATTTCTGGAAAGCACAATCGGCCACGTTGGTGGCAGCATCATGCCAAAGCAGCACTTGTAACATTTTGTTTATGAAGCAGCATTCCGTATTTTTATAAACTGTGTAGAAAATATTAAATAAAACTCTAACAATTGGTGTTAGTAGTTTATCACCCGTTATTTCTTTCTTAAATTTACCTTTACCTTAAATTTGCCTTGGAAAGAGATAGAAACCCACAGCATCACAGAGCCTGCACTCTGCTTAACAGTGGGAGTGAAGTGGCTTCACACTGTAACATTTTAAAAACGATTTGAGCAAACTTGCATCTTTAAATCTGTGATGTGAAACAGAAAACAGGTTTTCATTGTACAGAAACAACCAGCTGGCATCTGGATTTAGTTTAATATTTGTTCCAGAGACTCCATGCTGCTCTGTTTTACTTTAAGGAAATGTTCTCTCATCTTTCCCGTGTTTGAGAAAACGTCTACTTCATGTTCGGTTTCTTCTCGTTTCTGTGTCGTAGACGGCGTCCATGCTCGGCGGCATCCCGACGGCGCTGGAGGAGTGTGCTCACTCGGTACCGGACCCCCAGCACCTGAAAACTGTCCTGCGCTACCAGACGAGACTCGGACACGTGGATTTTACTGGTGAGTCGTAACTATGTGTATTACAAAAGTATTTACACCCCCGATTTTTTTTACTGGGATTTTATGTGATTTTGTTTGCGCATTTACTCTCAACGTTTCTGGGTCAATTCCTTCAGAACCCACCTTTTACTACAGTTACATCTGCAGGCCTCATTTTGATTTAAGTCTGGACTTTGACTAGGCCATTTTAACAATAAAATGTTCATGTCTTTTGCAGTATTTATTTTGATCTGTCTACTCTCTTGAAGTTGGATTTAGATTTAAAAAAAAACATGGAAAACAGTTGAAACAAACTTCTGGATGTAATCTTACAAACTGAAAATACATCAGAAACTAAATCATAGTAAAAGCATCCAGAACCTTCTGAAATTCATTAGTCAAATTTTCATAATTTAATTTTGTTATTGCTTTTAAGTTGATAACGTTATCGGTCACATTTTTCAGATCATGTTAATTTCAAAGATGACTCATCACTGAATTATTTAAATCTTCGCAGAATGAAAAAAAACCTTCTTTGTGTAGAAAAAAGTATGTGTCCCCTAAACCGAACAACTGATTGTGCCACAACAACAACAGCTGTATTAGTGAAAACTAGCAGTGAGCTTCCCATCTCCGTGGGGAAAATTTGTCCTGCTTGTCTTTGCCGAATTTATTTCATTTAGCCACATAGTGTTTTTTCATTTTAAAAGGCCTGAGTTGGGTTGGAATTCAACTCCAAGCTTTGACTAGGCCACTACACAACCTTAGTGTGTGGTAGTAACCGGACATTAAAAAGTTGGAGTGGTATTTCAAATAAACTTTCAGCCCGTTTTTGTAAAAAAGCATCTTTTTTTTTTTAAATCCATCATTGAAATCAAATTTTAATTTCGTCACAGATGAAACGCAGAACATCCCATCATCGTTTGGGAACTGCATCCTGTCCTCGCTGTCTCTTCCCCAGCTGGAGAAGATCGTGATCCATCCCGACGAGCTGCAGATCCAGTCGTCCTCAGACCAGATCCAGGGCTGTATGACGGTGCAGGTGGAGGGAGAAACTGTGACGCTGTTGGACTACATTCAGATAGAGCAGCCGACTCTGGTGGAGTCCGACGATCACGAAGATATGGACACCAACGCCGAGGAAACACCGCTCGACGACTCGGACGATGCGTTAAAGCCTGCCGCTTTTCAGCCGCTGAAGCAAAGCAAGAGGCTGGAGCTGAAGAGAAAAGCTTCGAAGGCAAACAGCGAATCAGAAGCGGCCAAGAGGCTGCGGAAAAAATACTCCAACAACAAAACGTGTCCCGTGTGCAACAAGACGTTCCTGCGAGCCGCAGCCATGAGGCGCCACCAGGAAATCCACAACAAAAACCGTGACTTGAAGTACAAGTGCAGCAGCTGCGACAAGCGGTTCAGGGACCAGTACGACATGAACCGCCACATGATGCGGGTTCACGAGAAGGGAGTGATGAGCAGCAGCCCTAAATACGAAGACCTGGGAGATCCCTGCACCTCTGAGATGTCTGAAAATAAAAACTGCTCCTTGTGCGGGAAGTACTTCGCCCGGGAAGTTGACATGGAGCGACACATGAAGTCCCACTCAGAAGATCGTCCGTATAAATGTTCGTTTTGCGACAAGAAGTTCAAGAATCTGTACGTGTTGAAGAGGCACGAGAGGGAGATTTGTAAGAGCAGGGGGCAAAAAGCAAGGAAAGGCGCTCCAGATGCGAACGCAGAGGCGCACTCGGAGGTATCGGTGGAGGGAAAAATCTGTCCAATCTGCGGCCGAATTCTCCCCTGCACCGCCGACATCACGAAGCATTTACGCTCCCATTCTGAGGAGCGACCGTACGTCTGCATAACCTGCGAGAAAGGCTTCAAGTACAAAGACACTCTGAAGAAGCACCAGATCATCCACGGCCACGAGGGCATCCGAGAGGAGCGCTGCAAGACCGTGGAGCAGATCCTGGCGGAAGCAGATCCCCAGAACCAGGAGGATCCTGACGGATTAGATAAAAAGGAAACAGAATTTGACCCGCCTGTAGAGACTACCATGAATAAACGGACTGTAGTGGGTTTGAACAGAAAGAAAGCTCCAAAGGCGTGTCCTGTATGCAGCAGGGTGTTTGATAGCATCAAAACTCTGAACAGGCACATCCAATGCCACACAGAGGACCGACCGTTTCACTGCATCCACTGCAAGAAGAGGTTCAAACACATGCACGGCCTGAAGAGACACCAGATCTACGCCATCTGCCACAAGAAGACTTCCCGTCTGTCATGGAAGAAGGAGCAGAGAGCCGGACCCAGCCACAGTGAGGTGAGCGGTACCGACTCTGCACAAGGCCAAACGGCCAAGATCCCCGTCTGGTGCTCCAACTGTGGCAAACACTTCGAGTATCCATCCGCCCTGAAGGAGCACCAGGAGAACGTCTGCAAGGTGGAGATCCGGGAAGTGATGAAGTGCGACGACTGTAATAAAGAGTTCAAGAGCGTCACAATGCTCAAAGTCCACCAGCGGATCCATGACCCGCTCTACTGCAAGGAGTGCGGCAAGATCCTCGGGAATGAGGCCGCCTTCGAACGGCACAAGCTCATGCACCGGCCGATGAAATGCACGATGTGCGAGAAGAGCTTCACCCTTCTGAGACGACTGAGGGAACACTACGAGAAGCAGCACGGCTTCGCCGGGCCCTTCCCGTGTCCGCAGTGCGACAAATCCTTCGTCCAGCTGTCCTACCTCGCCATCCACCAGAGGATACACAAAGGAGAGTTCCCCTACGCTTGCAACATGTGCCCCGAGAAGTTCCGCTCGTCCAACTGCCTGACGGTCCACCAGAGGAAGCACACCGGGGAGAAACCCTTCCTGTGCTGGCAGTGTGGGAAGTGCTACCGCTCAGCCTCGGAGCTGACGGTCCACATGGGGACGCACTCTGAGGAGAAACCCTGGAGCTGCTCGCAGTGCGACATGGCCTACCGCACCAAGCTGCAGCTCAGCAACCACGTGGAGCAGGTCCACATCGGCGTGCGCTATCCCTGCAAAACCTGCGGCAAGCAGTTCATGAAGGAGACGTCCCTGAAGAGGCACGAGCTCATCCACACTGGGGAGAGACCACATCAGTGCACCGTCTGCGGGAAGACCTTCCTGACCGCCAACGAGCTCCGGCTCCACAACCGCTACCACACCGGAGAGCGGCCGTACAAGTGCGACGTGTGCAGCAAAGCTTTCATCCAGTCTGGCTACTTGAAGTCTCACATGCGCATCCACACGGGGGAGAAACCGTTTAAATGCGACCTCTGCGATAAAACCTTCCGGCTATCCTACCACATGAAGAAACACCGGCGGACTCACGCCGGGAAAACGCGGAGCTTCATCTGTGAGGATTGTGGATTGGTCTTCCTGCAGAAGAAGCTGCTGTGGGAACATTCGCTCACTCACGACGTGAAGCTGGAACAAACGTTCGCAGCTGAAGTCGGACTAGACTTTAACCCATGAACTCTGAATTTCTTCATTGGATTTTGTTTACGAGTCAATGTTTTTCTTTTCCTTTACGCATCACAGAGTTAACTTGTAAAACAAGGAGTGAATAATCAGACTTGCTCAGGGAAAGGCTGCAGAAAAATGTTGCTTTTCTGAACTTTGAAACATTAAAAACTTGAACTGTCATTGCTGTCTTACTTTTTAGTATCCTTTATCTGTCCTTTTATTTTTAAGTAAAAATTATCAATTCCAAAGGTAATTTAAATATTACTCAATTTGCCAACAGAGAAAAGATTACTTGTTTCAGAATTAATCTACTTTGTGTATATTTTATCAAAACGTATGCGGGAATAGATTTGATATGTGCAGAAATTAATCTGAATCTTTTTTAACTGGAGAATCCTCCTCATCCCACCAATTTGAGGGTGGGTGTATTGTTTCAAGATTTCTGTCAAACAAAGCTTAGTCATTGCTTCATTTGTTCCCACCATCTTTGTCTTCGTCTTTCTGACCTATCTCTGTGTTTTAGTCTTTGCAGAACAGCTGCAATCAGAGTTCTCACACTTTTAAACAAGTTTCAGTGTCTTACTGGAGATTTTGCAACTTTCCTTCACATTTAACTGTTTAAATAATAACGAGGTCCTATCATCTGCAGGTTGCTTCTAGTTTTAGGAGTGTGGATGGTCAAGATGCATCTACTACACCTGGACTTGTCAAGTAAGGGCTACACAATATCTGACACTATGTAATACAAGTGCAGATCCTTTAACACTTCAGAATATATAAATTTACAGTTTTAACCAGATCATGAACCTATGGTAGAGGATATGGACCTCTAAGGGGAGAAAAACAACAATTCTTGAGAATAAATTCAAAATGTATTATTTCCATTGGCCAAAATCCTCTTCCATAAGAACCACAGGTCCAGTTTATCTTGATTTAAAACCGGTTAGAATCGAAAACAATAGGATTCAGTTGATTTTAGAAAATACTGGTGGGTCAAGTGTTGAAATCAAGGTGTGATCTGGGAACTTTGAGATAAAATTTAAATCAACTGCTGAGCATCACGTTTTTACGTCCATTGTTTATATGGAAAAAGGGTAATTTTTCACCAAAAAGGCTTATTTGACTAAATTTTTAGATTAATCTCATAAAATTTCTAGAAATAAACAAGGCAGTTTTTGAGTTTTGAAAGTCTAAAATTGATTAGAAATAAATTGAGAAATGTTGTTCTGACATTCAGACATGCAAATGTCTGAATTTCAAATATCGAAAATGTTTCAAGCTGAAAATTTTTGACTTTTCAAATTTTATTTCTAGAATTTTTCTGATATTATTCTAAATATATATATATATATATA